>LUCH01001033.1:82176-94981 GCA_013368495.1 Paragonimus heterotremus
TGGGATAAAAAAGTTGACGTATATCAGGAATGTGTCAGAAGTAATAGCAGCATGCCTGAAAGTCTACCTTTATTTTCATCAGGTCAAAAAAACATCCGCGTAAACCAGCGCTCTCATGGTGATCTATATGCCTCATGCATCAGACGATGATCGGAGTCAAATACAAATTAGAGGTATAATTTCTAAGACTTGCTTGAATCAATCTGCAATCAAGGTTTTTGCGTAGTTCGGCTCGGTTCATGGTTCCTGCATCGATTTTCCATCATCACAAAAACCTTCGCGAATGATATCGTTATCCAAAGCATATAGGATGCGAGATTTAGTTGAACTCTACACCTATCACGAAAGCTAGACACCCGGCGTCGTTCAAAGAGTTAGAGATTTGTCTACGAAAGTTCTGAGTGGTCACGAATGGCTGGAGTATAACTAAGATCTTCTGGGTTTCCATGAGAGATCAACACAATTTACGTACAAACTAACGCGGGATTAATTCGATTCTATTTGTGTAGAAACCGCTTTCGGGCACTGTGCGTTGTAGACTAATCGTAATGCAGGAACAACATATCCGTGATGATCAAACCGTACTTCCTCCTGGTCTTGATTGTACTGAACACACTGATGCTGTATTAGATGCCCCTATACAGGAAATCATTTAGAGGGTCGATAATGCCCTTTTGTTACACCTTCTTCTTTCTGTCTTCTGGATTTACATTGTGCAAATTTGCCTTCCATCACTATGTAACGCTTGAATATTTACTCATTTAATCGTGTTGATTACGCCAAAAATGGTATGCTAATTCGCATAAAATAGACATGGAATATATACAGTGTTTGATCAGATGTAAAATACAATCATCGAAGAAAATAACAAATCATATGGATGAGCTTCCAAAATAATGCTGTATGGGTTTTGATAGGCAACAACGAGTGAAAAATGGTGTTATTGTTTCTTTTTGATTTTTCCACCACTTCTTTTAATATGATGTTCGAAAGTGTATTTGACAATTACACAGAACGTCTCAACGACTAACTTTGTTTGAGAGGATTCGAGAAACCAAATAAGGGAGAAATTATGAAGACACTTCCCCGGAGAATTTAATGGGATGTTTGAAGAAAATGACGTCTTTCAAAATAAACATCTCAAGGTGTGAGGCTCACGAATACATTTTAGCTGAAATCGGTCTTTGTACAAGCTGTAACATCTCTGATCCACATTTTCAGTAAACATTTCAAAGTGAAACATGTAGAAACCGTAACCACAAACGATGCCAACTATTTCTGTCAGAAAAGCAGGTTACCGTTCCAACAAGACGATCTCCTGGCTCTGGTTGCAAACTTCTCATGAGATTCTTGAGATGGAAGCTGCGATGCCTTTGTGATGAACTAATTTATTTTTCGTTGCTGTTCATATTATTTTTGCCCTCCAAAGTATGTATCATGGTTACTTTGCTACCATCTATCCCTACATCTAACATCCTCTAGCAAACCAGCATTCAATCTCACGAGTTATTTATGTGTTAATCAGATTTGATATATCCAATGTATCCTGACCATCCCCGATTGAGAAGTGAACCTGAGTTGTAACTTAAGAGAGGACAAAGGCAATGAGGGAGAAGCCGTTCCCAAATCTGCGTACAATATCCCGGTCTATCTGAAATGTACGAGTGTGTTTAGCATATTGGCTTTGTTAACCACAGTTTTTCTCTAGAATATAATCTTTCTATTATCCTCGTTGTAGTTAGTTTCATTACTGTGTTGCTTTGCCGAAACGCTGGTTGAGGTCTGCTTCAAGGGACGTTTTCCCTAAGAGCGTATACCTGAGTTAAATAAACTGAAAAGGTGCTGTAAGGTTCAGAAATCAATACGGATATACATCTTAAGTGACGCAATGGATCACAATCTCACTCCTCCACAGACTAACAGTCCACAATTACTAGTGCAGGGCTTGGCTAATTTTTGCAACACTTCCTCTGATTGTTCTCTAGTTGCAACACCATTTGCGAACAGGTATTTGTTACTCAAGGATAGCCATCACTTGATCTCTGATAGCATTTGCATAGAGTCGCTACTAAGAGTGACAATGGTCGTGGACTTGTGGCCGTAATAGCTATAGAACCATTGTATTGGCTGGTCTTCCGGTAAATTTACTTCAAGAGAGTAAGCGATGGTTACTTCAAGGATTTAGGTCTTATTGGCCTTTACTTTTCAGACTGACCGTTCCGTTTGTACTTGTGATCAAAATGAGACGAAAATCCGAGTTGAGTTGCTGACTGACTTCCCATTTTGTGCGTTGGTCTTCTGCACCGGTTACACTGTAAACCATTTCCAACAGTACAGGTTATTTCACATTGATCTACCTACCTGACAGCGGCTGAGTCACGGCTGGCTTAGTGGTACTGATATTCGGTATGTCATCTAAACAAGCAGTTAATTATCAGATTTTTTAAGATCCCATAGTTTAACTAGCTATTAAACAATGTTCCAAGTTCCCCATACTTGGACCGAGAACTGTCAACGATGTATTGCTAAACCAGATTTGAGTCGACTACTTCCATGTTTGGAGCTAAGTTGACACTCAGTAACTTCGGCGTGCATACTCGGCTTGAGTGGAGAATGACCGTGTCCAGGTAGACAACCTAGGTGTTTTGAAATCACCTACTAACGCTTTATACTCCTTTAGTTAATTAAAAGTCAATAGGCTGTTGAATGAAACTTTGATTTTCTAACACCACTGCTCAGGACATTCAGTAAACCTTTTTCTATTTCAACTTGATTCACAAGTGTTACTTGCAAGGACAGCCTTTGGAATGAGCAGAACAGTAAATACTTCCTCTCTCTTGGTTATCGAGTAATCTACCCGTTACTAGAAAGCCAGTCAAACCAACCTTGTAACACATTTCAGCTGAGTCGATAACGCTACGATCCGAGGGGCTGCTTCATGAAAATATGGGTCGAAGTCTAAGTCTGAGCTTCAACATAGGAAAAACTCGGGTCTATTGCATCTTTTTAAAAGAGGCTGCAAGGAACGTTTCCATTGATTGGTTGAACTACGTCGTCTGACCCAAAACTAGTTAGAACTACTGGTTAGAAACAAATCACAACGCAACTGGCAAGACAGGCTTTGTTTGACGACTTCAGATAAAAAGGAAAACCTAACAAACAAATGCTACTCAAATCAAGGTCAAATGTGGTTGTTCTCATCGTTCATTATTAAGCACAAGTCAGTTTTGTTGACTATCACCCATTTCATTTACAATTACCGCTGCACAAACTGAACAGACACATTGACGCACGGTGTGTCCCTACTTGCGCCGTGGGTGATAATTATTCGCCTGCTATTAACCGGCCAAATAATCACATACTCAATTTATAAATTTATGAATTATCGATATCTAGTATAGATACAAAACCCCAATGACACTCATCTTTCAGTTTTCAAGCATTACTTTCTGTTGATTTTTACTACTGACAATTTTTCCTGAGGGTCAAATGATTCACCCCACACATATGAATCATATATCTCATTGATTGATTTTGCTGAAGTTTTGGCCAAGTTTGCAAATTTTCCGCGATGGATTAGATTATCTGGTAATCATTTTTATTTGTCTGATACGGTAATGTTTGCGCTGACTGGTAAAGGGTTTATTGAATGGGCTAACGAATAGGTTAATTCTCTAAGTAGACGGGGATTTCCTGCAAATTGGAAAATTCCCTATTTTCTCCTCGAGGACAAAAATATCAACCCCCAACATAGTAGACACAATTCAAACCAATAAAAAGGTACGAATCGATCTGCTCACGAAGCTAATCGTTAAGTGGGTTAATTTGCTGTTAACCGGAATAAAATTATTATCGAACACCAGCTTACCGATTTCAACTATGACGGAAGTTTTTCTGTGCCGGTCAGCCAGAAGATTATACAGCTGCTGCGCAAAGCTTACTGATTAAGGAATCTGGTGTGTGTAACAGTTTCGAATAAATTAATCGTCTGAATAACACTGATAAATCACGATACCGGAGGAACGGATCATACCACAACTTAATTGGCGTTCAGTAAAAACCGCTAACAAATTTTTATTCCCACTAAAATAATTGTTGCTTGGAATTTTCGACGTTTCCCTTCGATCAGCGGTAAACAAGATTTTTACAAGCAACTTACTGACAGAACACAAGTTGAGTTGCCGAATTATTCTGCACTTTAAGCGCAATTTTATTTGTTTGTTAAATCCGAGATTAATAAGTTTTCGCATTGAAATCGAACGTAAAATTCTTGTTGACATTCATAAATGTCAACACTAGGCATTCGGAATAATTTTCCGGGATGAAAGTTGACATCGACCGTCAAAGCATCAGGTTGAACAACGTTCGCAGTATTATTTTGTTGTGTCTTTACAAGTACAGATAATTGTATCCATACAGTTAAACACAATTGTTGAAAAGAAGGTGAGAGACGGAAATCTACTACACAAATAACAACACGTTATAAACGTGCGCACGTTCACTGGTTGACATAAAATCCATCAACATGCTGAAAATACCTGATAAGCATAGAGTGGTAAAAAAAGGGATGTTTCCTCCTTGTATAAATGCTAATCCAAATATTAAACGGCTAAAACACAATAAATATTTAAACGATCAATAAGTCGTTCGGTAACAAATAGGCAATAAATCGCAAGAGAAAAAGGTTTTGCACCACTGATTTGATGGACTACGCTACTCGCGCCTTAAGATGGTATTACTAAATCTCCAGTTCTCGTACGAAGATATAATCAAACGTCTTCCTCCTACTGAAATTTTTGAAAATCGATTTGCTTAACATTTCACGCACATAAAAAAGCATTCTAAGTTGTGAGGTGTAAACATCGATTACGAGATACTGTGGGAGTTTAGCTTATTACTACCAAATTGTTATGCACATTCAATTAGCTTACCGAGAAGCACATCAAGGATATGTTCTACTGAGAGCGATTATCAAGAACGGCACCCGAGTACAGTGATTCTGTTTGAAAGAGCCTTTCTGGAAAATCTATGGGAATGTGGAATTTTCAGTCAGTTGTGAATAATTTTCAGCCAATTGAATATACCTTAAGACAGATGGACAGAATAAACTGGCTGGCACTGGCGGGTGTACAAAAAAGGATGCCAGCAAGAGCGTTAGAAGGTGTGTGGATACAATTTGCATTTTCGTAGGGTTGTGAACAAGTCACCACAACAGAATTCAAACACTATGTAAGGTAGTCTGGTCACAGTGAGTAGTCGTTCAATCAGAGAAAAAGCCGCCCACACAGTCGTTTGTTCACTTGGGCGGCAAGTAAAGCTAGCTGTCACATGCTGAGATATGTAAACGAATTTGAAGATTAATGTTAGATCTGTTCGGAATGTCAGAATTTATCTGGCAGTTGATCTAACAGTTTCACGCATGTCCAGTATGATCTCATCATAGGCACCGTGTTAAACTCAATAGCCATTATCTAGTGCTTTTGGCAAAATCTGCGTGTTCTCGGTACATCTTGTACAACTGGAGTGTCGTTTCCCTTTTGAAACCATATTATAAATCTGTTTATTTTTATCGTTCAGAGTGAAATACTGCACTCATTCTTCCTAAAGTACACCGAAATTTGTGCGATTTGACTTGATTGTGGAATTTGCAGACAAGCCCAGCCGGCTTGTTGCGAACCACCATTTCAGGTGGTTTTGACGCTGGCCTCCTTGTAGTGTATAACACGTGGACGGTGGTTGTAGCCAGAGCGCTTGTGATCATCTCCGTATTTACCCAAAAATTCAGATGATAATCATTGCCAGCAGAACAATGAACTTGAAAATATTTGGAAAAAAGTAAATCAGACGTCGTTTCAGAAGAATTCAGTGATATAGGGAAAATCCTTGTTATAGCTGGTATATACAATCTATGCTGGCATAGTGTGCAAAACTAGAAGCATCCGCTCAACAAATTTTGTTTCGTGAGCAGGTATTTAATACAGTAATGTCAACCAGATTTGGAGTGAATTTCGTCGCTTTCTTAAAAATTATTTTGGCTTAGAATGAGTTGCAATGTTACAGGCAAGTATTTTCATAAATTCACATAAGACAGTAGTATTCTAAATTGATGACGAGGTTAGTACTTTATATAGTCAAAGTTTAGCTGCTTCACACCAACTTATGTCTAACCTACTGCACAAATTATCGAAAGTTATTTTCATACTGAAGAAAACGACAACCTCCATCAAACCTTCAAACGAACCCGATCTGTAACCGGGGCGTTTGATTATTTAGCGCAGGTACAGTTATTTATGTTGAATCGATGAGAAGCAATCTTTGCTCAGTGGTTTGCTCGTACAGGTAATACCCTCAAGGTCAGTGTAGTATTGTAAGTACCACAGCAAATATCCCATGATAATTACGCACAAGTGAATGTGGCTAGCTACATGTGAGTTAAAATTTGCTCCTGTCTAATGCGAATTCTACGGCGCAGTGGCCGATACATATTCACATAAAGAAGTGGCCGAAGTTCGAAACTCTGCAGTGGTAAGAGTGTGCACTGCTGAAGGTCTAAAACTAGGGAGACTCAACTGTTAGACTCCAATTCGGAGTCTAAAAGATTCCCGGGAATGCAATACCTATTATTAGTCGTGATTATTGTACCATCTATGTTAATAACACCCCTTGTTA
The DNA here is from genome assembly GCA_013368495.1 of Paragonimus heterotremus. Classification (NCBI taxonomy): domain Eukaryota; kingdom Metazoa; phylum Platyhelminthes; class Trematoda; order Plagiorchiida; family Troglotrematidae; genus Paragonimus; species Paragonimus heterotremus. The sequence continues at coordinate 88,846 of LUCH01001033.1, forward strand.
GTTATGAGAAAGCGGCTCCGTTTCCAACGTATATAAACTCAGCGAATGGGCCGCAGTTGATGGACCTAGCTCGGAGTGTAATTGTTTTTCTGTTCTTATGTACGTATTGTATAAGGTCACACAATTATATGGCCATTTGATTCTTTACTATAACGTACATGAACACCAAGTTGATGTCAACTACGTTTGGTAAGAAAAGATCACGTCTTGTTAAAAACCGACAGGTTTAATCTTCACTAAATTGTCTTTATAAAAGAAGGATGAGGTGCAGAAATAAAAAGAATCAACAACATCCCAGAATGTTGTGGCGCAATTAGGTTGGAACTTCAGAAAAATAACCGCTTCAGTTGAGGAAAGAAAGTTGTGGAATGGAGTAGACTGGTTCATCCCGTTAACATTGCAACAACCGATGTAGTGATCATAGACTAACTCGTTCCTTCGTAATCAGCACTGCATTTTGTATTTCATATCAAAGTGACTGACTAATGCAGAGGAGAAAATAATTTTATGACTCTAACAAGTGAAACCAGTTTTACGGAGAATGTTAAAAAGTATCAACTATCTAGTTTAAAACATCAGTGAACACCATGCAGCGATGGCAAAGGGAGCCGGAAAAACAGACCCTTAAATAGAATGAGTATTGCGATTAGCTTAAAATACAACAGGAATCGTTTCAGCGATCTAATTGATGTTAGGACTAAATGACTTCAAAAGACCTGTGGTTGAAATGAAACACCACTAGTAGCAGCAAAAGAAGAGCTAATCATTAGGAGACAAGAGCGGGGGTGCTGAAACCGGCTTACCCCATTTGGTTTTTCATCATTGATGGAGGCCAATGTGATCTAGATGAGCCGGCTACGTACGGTTATTTGTGAAATATTTCTCGGAAGCAGAAGGACTTCTTTTTTCAACAAATCAGCGAATTGTACTCGTCGACCTTAAGAAGATGGTGTTCAACTTTTTAATCAGTTAACTGGACACATGTGATAACCTAATAGCTGACTTTACTGTTTAGACAGTGAAATACATTCTGTTGAACCTCAATTGCTAAAACTGGCAAGAAAATCCCATTTTTCCCTGAAGAGTTCACTGATCACTCTGCCTCATATCACATTTACGCTCCAAATTCACCCAAGAATTGAGATTTTTGACGCGGTTGCATATAGAAACTATGGGCTTGCTATCTTGCAACTTAGATTTTAATATGCAATATGCACCTCTTAAACCAAACCACTAATTCTCTTAATCACACAGTACAGTGAATCGTCTTCAGTGCCTGCTAATCTCCCTTCAGAAACGTGTATTACGTATGCTTCAAAATTATGCAGCGAAATGGATCAAGTAAATTGTGCCACCTACCTGAAGAATTGAGTTTTAAGGCTTAATTGTATGAGGTTTTCTGGGTTTTCTCCTATCATGCGCATGAGTAATAAACGAATCTGTCAATCCAGTAAAACTCTAGCATGTTACTTTCTAATAACATACCCATCTTTTGTCAAAAATGATGGTCGTCAAATTAAAACCTAAAAGGAGATCGTCAACAGGTAACTGACAATAAAAATGGTGGCGTCGTAAACGTATTGGACATTTTAGCAAAAAACATAGAAAATAATGATACGTTCATTAGCTGTTAGGCGACAAACACGTCTGTCAATGAGGACAGGCCTTCAACCATAACAGAATTCACAGATGTATTCAAATTTTTTTGTACCATTTTAAACCTGGGTCGTTTTTGGAAGTTCACGTTTGTTGAGCTAATTTATCCATAATCCCATTATCTGATATATCAGCCATCCAGTTAAACTATTATTTATGTTCACTTCGTGTTGTTGCGTCTTTCACCGCTGTCCAGTACGGAGACATTTTGACATCTCCACTTCCTCCAGGAAAGACGTTAGTAATGATTTTGTTGCCAAGTTCACTCTATTAAAGATGTAGTCACTTTTGGTTGTTTACTTAAACATTTTTCTCCTAGACTAATATGTAACCTACTGATAAATTTTATTTACTTTCAACTGATAAGTAGTCGGGGGATTGGCTGGTACACAGAAAAATATTTCTCAGTGCTAAACTTAAGTTTAATATATTGAAAAACATTTAGGTTGGCCCTGTTCAAAATGGACCATCGAATGTAAAATATTTCCATTTTAGATCTCAGTAGCTCTTATCTTCCTTTCTTTCGAGGCTTGACATCCGTCTTACGCACTCACGTTGAACAGTATGTTACTGACCTCGCGTTCTCCTACAATTTCAATGTTTTTTACATTTACGTAAAACTTTTCATTCAGTTCATTCTATCACTTTCGATAATTGTATTTTCAGGCGCAGAATGCTACTGTCATTTTGTTACAGTCCTGTATGTTTACTTGCCTACACGGTGTACGTGATCTATTATTCCAAACTATCTGTTTCTACTGCTGACAAGCATCACTGACACATGTTGCTGATTCTGCATTCGCATTAGATTCTGACCACTCGGTCTTAAAAATATTCTCTGTGTTGGTGCTCCGCTATCGTTCGAACTCGTCAGTAATGCATATCCCCGCTGTGGTTTCAAGTCAAATACAAACAACTGTCATGGCGGATAAAACGGTTAGTGTTTCTCCTTCTAGGTAGATCATGAAGCGTAGTCAGTACTCGCAAGTATACTTGACTGAAAACTTGAATAAACTAATCCCTCGTGATTTATATATGGTTGACAGAGCCAGATTTCAAACTCCGGTCCTGGCAAACATATGCACTAAACGCGAGTTTCCTCAGCACCGAAGTATGAGTTTAGTGCATCTCTTAGAATTGAGTATCTAGATATGTGTATGAATAACCGAAATGGGATGGTCGATAGTGAGAAAAAGCGGTAGACTTATAACGTTTAAATCGAAATCTGCAATATGAACAGAGCTTCTGTTAAGTGTTTGTTGGTATTGCACGTATGTTTTTCCTAATGGACAAATTGGTTATATTACTGAAAGTTTTTAGCCCACTTCCATTCTGTAACCCTGAGAATGTACATTTCAGTGCACCTCAAACAATGCTAAAATCGCAAGGATCAACTTCAGAAATACTCCAAGACAAATGGTCACTAACTAGCAAACCAGGAAATTTTGTAAACAATCTCAAGAAGCCTATTTGCATATTGTAAATACGCCCATTTTCAACAAGTGAAAATAACAAACACAGCTTTGAAACAGTGGTCATACTAAAGGGCTACATGCTTCCAGTACATCGATTATCAACAGAACTTCATGGAGGGACCAAAAATATATCGTGACGAATCTTTCGCTAAACACAAAGAAAGTAATAATCTGTGGTGACGTGTGAATCAGTGGTTTCCGCAGTCTGTTTTGCACAACGTACAGAAATACGTTCTGGGCAAATCAGAAATGATAATCTATATGGATAGACCAGGTGGCTGTTCGTGTTTTTTAATAAATTGAAAATACCTTCTACACATTGGAAGCCTAGAAGTTTTATGATGCAACGCACAACTTCAAACTGTCAGCTAACAAGTACTGTGAGCGTGACAGAAAACCACTAAGTGATACGATGTGTACCTATCAGTCATGATGAACCAAGGGTTTACAATGCATTATATTGAACTCCCTGCGATCAGAAATGGTGCAATCTGATGGGAGTACACTGATAAGAGTATATTAATGGGACCGGCGGCTACTTTCCAGATGCCAAAGTCAGTTATCGTTGTTATTGAACAACGTCATTCATTCAGCCGCTGTCATTTATCTGTCGTTTAGCTTTGGCTGTAATAAATCACCAAATATAAAGCAACCCTGTTTACTACAAACAGGAAAATTGCAATAAGATAAAACCACCAGAATGTTTTTAGTGGACAAAATGGCGGTCCACCTCTTCACTGGATATTCGTCATCTTGTAGTGTAGAAATGTTCTAACCGTCATTTTGTAGTTCGCCCTAAACATTTTATAAGGGTACACCTGTGTTAATTTATTCACTGTGGAAGGATGTTTGGTCGATCCACCATGAAGTCTGCGACAAAATACCGGATGTTTTGGATTTTGTCAACCGACCACAAAGGAATTCTATTAAGTCCGTTAAGTTAGTAAATAAATAACGAAACCCTAAGTACTCAATAAATGTCACAAAACCGACGGATACCAAAACACTAAAATCAAAGAATAGAAGAAATGTTACATCTTCTGACTAACTGAGAACTGTGCCAATATAAGGCAACCAAAGTAAATATAGTCGGAGCGACTCACTGTTGCACCATGTGCTACTCAAAACGTGTATGTGAGAGGCCAACGGATACAAGGCTTTCGACGCGTACATTTGTGCGGTGAAAAACAACTAACAATAAAAAGCCAGAATTTTCAGGCCCTTATAAAATGGCTCAGTTGTACGAAAAATACCCAAAAGGCTATCATCAACTCTGACTTTGCGCTCTTATTAAGTTTTGTATGAACAACAAAATATGTGGTCATTTTCACTTGTTTAGGAATATAGTATAAATAACTCACCTCACTCAGAAAAACTCTTCTCTTTTCCATGAATAAGATTATGTATGAAACGCACAATTTTATTCTTCGGCAGTACATGTAAGTAGCTTCCGGCTAAAAACAGGCTGTTCGACTGACGTTAGTCAGGCGTTAGTCACGTGACCACAGCTTTCGCATTTGCATGGACTTTGCAGCTGATATTTTAAAAGTGGCACCAAGGTCAGTTGTTTTTGTCATAATTCACTAGGTAATCACAGTGTAATATATATCCTGGTAACTTCAGCAACTAAAACTGGTATACTAATAACGCGTTTGAAAGCCTTCAGCTAAAACAGATGTACAGTTCACGTACAAAGTGAATGGTTGCCCAGACTTAAACGGTGTTCAGTGGCGATTATAATCTACCACAAACCCTCCTGTGATTTGATAATAAAATTAACAGCGCTTCTTCCACCAAAGTATCACATGCTCCTGAAGATTTGCATGTCACCTTCAGTGTGTTCCGAAACAAATGCAATTGGAACATATAGTTGGTTAGTGATGGTTAGAAAACACTGGAACTACCAGAAAATTGACAGAAGAAGCTTATTTCATCTCCTGATTATCTTGACCGATTTTCCTTGCTTGTCTACCTCGCTTCAAAATATTTTGACATGCTTGTCAGTTTGTCTCCATAACATGTTCTGGTGCAGTATTTCGCAAAATCACCTGAACTCCAGTTGTTCGCCTTAAATAACTTGTCTTCGAGAACGTCAAGATGAGAAATGTATCGGTTTTGCCCGTTTAGCCTCTGATCAGTGATCAAAATTTTGTTGGTGTTCATTTGACTATTAAGTCAGCCCAACTAACAGTAAAAAGGTAGAACTGTTATGCAAGGCTTATTCTTTTCTGCGAGAGCATCTTCTGCATCACAGGCCTGAAATAATCCATCATATTTGTGATAAAGCTGTTGCCATGCTTACGTTCTCCCACAAGTAACATGTGTACTTTGGAACAGAAAGTGGAATTAATCTGGCGTCCGTCATAGACTAGATTTTCATATTCATCATACTTTTTTTCAAGATGGGGAAATTCAGATAAACCTTCTTTTTGAATGGAACCACTGAACGGACTTTTCAATACTCACCAAACTTAATAAAACAAAAGGCCTGGAGAGCTTCTTTTTACCAAAATCGAATGTTATGTGGTGGTCCTTGTTGTTCACACAATCAATGAGATGCTTCATTTTGATGATAAAATGCGTTTTGGTTGGTTAACCCTTCTACAAGACGACAACGTTAAACGGATGCATACGCCAATTACGTTGCTGAGTAAGCATTTCATCGTAAGGGGCAAATGAAAAAGGAATCACTAGCTTAAGAAGTTTGCAAGGATATATTAGAAAGTTATATTGTTTGGATTGTGCAGTTATTATGGAAAAGATATATAAATAACAACTTGTGCTTCAACTCAAGTCAAGAAATATGATTGGACTTTTCGTAAACCTAACGTGTCCTATCACCTAGGTTGTCCGGATGTGATCGTGAAATATATGAATGCCAGTTAAAAGCTCATTGAAGCTTGTTGTTGAGTATATGGTTGAGCACCCTTACCGCTTTTTTACGATTAAAATATGGCCCACATTATTGTATTATTTACAAAAGAACTATTCAGTAGTTGTTTGTT
>LUCH01001033.1:114553-156391 GCA_013368495.1 Paragonimus heterotremus
GAGTTTCGTTCTTGTTAGAGCTCTTCGATGGTGCATATCTTTGCACGGTGAACAATAGAATCACGGATATTAGGCAGCTAGAGTGATTATCACACCACAAGCATCACATAATGTATGAGTGAATTATCGTACACAAATGGTCATCCACACTCGAACTTGTGCGACTTCCGGATTTTCTGACCGCTTCGAGAACAAGCCAAATTAATGTCCTGTGATAATGTTTACAATTGTCCGAACAATTTCCGGTTATATGTTGACTCCCAAATGCTGCCCCTATCCAACGAGTAACTCGATCTTGATTAACTCGTCTCAACTTCATTTCTTAATGATGTAAAGAATTAATGGACTTGAGAACACTGTTCTTCTTATATACTAACCAGTTCATTAATTCTCTTTATGAGTCACTTTGATATACAAGGGTTTTCTTATTTGGTATATATCTGGCACCAGACAATATTCCGTCCGTTAGTCTTGTAAGTATAAGGATCTTAAGAGAAAGTAAAATTGAGGCTGGTTGTATCCCTCTCGTTTACTGCTATTCTATTCGACCTCGTAGTGAATCACTGTCCTCATTGCTGTCTACAGCCACTGGTACATTGATGAGTTGACTTACTAATGTTATCTAAGCCGTGTAACGTTAGCTCTGCGTTTTATCGACACCTGTCCACTGCACCATTAGCCACTAATCAATTCCGAGGTCGCAATTAATCAACACTGAAAGATGAAGAATTTAAAAATTTAAAAAAATGTTTCTTGTAAACGAAGTTATCGGCTGAATAAATATGCAGACTTGTTTTCATAAGAGTGATCAATCATATGGGATTATCCGAGTTATATACTCAGGAGCATTCATAATTTATAAATACCATGAGCAATCTGTTTTGTAGATTTACAGATTACCAATCGAATGAATCTGTGTTGCGCAAAATTAACAAGATTTTACAGGCCGCACACTAACTAACTCAACTCTGTTTGGTAGGGTTAAGACTACGATACCGAGTTATAATTTAAGTAACATAATTATGAAAGCGTTTTGTGATGAACGATGTCAGCTGTTAATAAAAGAGGATGCAATAAAAAATTGTAGTTTACGAACATCGTCAATAGTACAGTCACTCAACAACTTGTGCCCATTTACCCAGGTACGACTTAATGCGATTAAACTTACGGGTGGAAACACTTTTTGCCATAACATTGAACTGTTTTTCTTTCACCTATCTCCCCGTTATGCTTTAAACGAAAAGGTATTGGTACTGAGCAGACTCGCTGAAGGAAAGTAAAGAGGTTATGATACAGGAATATAGTTTAGGAGTTGAAAAACAGGAAACTTGAAGCATATGGTTGGACTTCAAGCGTGGTTTGTGTTAAATTGAGCCAATTGATAGTCAGAATTACGGCTGGCCGTTATCCACAACGTTTCACAGACCTTAGTTGTAAGACCGTACAATGTTGACTCCCAGATAAATGATCGTAACGTTATTTTAACTCACCTCCCTATTCGTTTGACGAATGATTAATACAACTTTCATATAATATGAAAAATTATCAAATACTCCAACTTCCCAGCTAGCTTGCTCAGAAAAATGAGGTTATTTTTTAGGTTTGTTTCAGAGACGGATACAGACAAAATAGTATACGATATCTGTAGATCCAGTAACACAGTATCGGATCTCGTATATTACAATAAGGCTAAGCATTTGTCTTTTGTGTTTGACATAAGTTTCTTCAGCGTTTCACACAGCCCAGGCTGATAATGTTTGCTTTTGTTATGCATGTAATTTTTTAATAACGGAATTCAAGTTGTGATATTAAAGATCATCTGAACATCTACAGTGAATGAAGAAATTTGCTGTCCTTATCGTTCATATGGTTTACTTTCCTCTCAGGTTGTTTACGTGAACATTACCATATATTCATACTTTACGCAGCTAACAGCTCAATTCACACAACGGAATTCTATCGAACCACAAACTTTGTCCGTCAAAAATTTCAGTTTTGACAATGTGTTGGGCGATAAAACGTGGACTGATGAACAGGGAATTCAACGCAACATTACTAGAAGACAACAAACCAGAATATTTATGGGTGGCTATTTATTCAACTATATGGCGTGAGTTTCGTTGATCAGTTGGCAGAGCGCTTGCCGCGTTGAGGCATGGTGTCTCTGTCGCTGGTTCAAATCTAGCCGAAGTCCTGAGTTTTCACACTCGGGTCTCATCTAAAATACTGAATTGAGTAAATATATTAAGGCGAAGCTGTTTGCATCTCTTGATACAGTCCTAATCTGGAGTTAAAGTCGTTTTAAAAGGAAAATACTGCACTTTTCAGTGCAAAAGACCTGGTTGTTCAAAATTCTTCTCTGCAGAGGGTTTTAGATAGGATGTTTTACTTTCGAACAAATATTTAACGAACGTCCTTGTTTCGCATGGATTTTGATCGTTAAAAATACGTTTTAAATTCCTTAGTCGTCACAACTGACGTAAAGTTACGTAAGAACAGCAGCCAGGCGCTTAGGCTTGTGTGGCCCAAGTCAGCTAGCCGAGGCTAACGGATTCTGAATATCAGCGTCATGTGCAGATACACAGCGTACCTGTCTGATTAGTTCATTTGATCTCTGGAAGCGATCCCTTCTATGCGTTGTCCATTTTTGCACGTAGGACTTTCTTTTTGTGTTAGCAAGTCGGTAAGTATACCCGGACGTAAATATGAAGAATAAATCTGAATGGCTTTTAATCTGTAACAGTAAGTGTTCTTACACATCTATCGACAGCGAGTATCAGCTTTAGTTCTGATGTCTGACATTCATCAAATGTTCTTTGCTTACATATTAGTCTGAGAAACATCACCTACTCAACTACCTTGCACCAAAAATATTGACATACTTTTTGCACAACAAAAGAGGCCTTCAACTATAAAATATGTGCGAGCTTGATGCAGTAAACCAAACTTGATTTAGAGCTTGTAAACAAATATCCTGAACATTCTTCATCTCTACTCACCATCTCGAAATCTTAGACCTTCTGGGCTACATTTTCAATGGGGAAAGATGCTTGACTTGTTTTTTCTACTAATACAAAGTAAGTGTAGACCGCAACATATGTCTCTGCTAGAAACATACATTTCTTACTAGGGTTACTGGCTGGCTACTCTACTTACAGTTTAATAAGCATCTTGTAACGTGACATCTGCAGTAGCGCCAATTTCCACTGAATACAGATCGGTTAACCACGTACAAACCCTCTCTAGCGTCTTTATGCTTATATCTATGTTGACCACGGATTCACTCAACGAGATCATCTTGAGGCAGCTGAGACCTCCGTAAATCTAATGCCAATCTTTCACAGTAGGGTAAGCGAACGTTACGAGCCAACGAATGTGATTAATGAGTATAACCAATTGCACGCTGAGTGTGGGCTCAGATGGAACTTCAAAAACTGGACGTGTCAACCGAGCTTTTGTTCAGCACTTAATATTTGATACCCATAGTTGCCGTTAGAATGAAATACATGAAGACAGCGTAAGTCATACTTCCCACATAGTCCCACAAAATATGCAGGCATACACTCAAGACAATGTGATTTTCCTCAAACTGGGGTGATGTAAACATTATTTGTAACGTAGCAAGTGATATAAGCACTTCGACGAATTAAACTGTTTCAACACAAATCCTTTGAACGTATGCTATGGCAGCAATAGTGTCTGTAGATGCACTCAGGTTTGGCTATAATCTCGAAGAAAGACATGCGCTGGATTTTCTACCACAACGTCGTTCCGTCCAACAGGAACAAGGCAATTGGCACCAGTGAATGTATCAGAATTTATTAGCTGTTTATTTCTCTCTTAAAAATCCCTAGTGGTTTGTTTCATTTTTGCTCTACAGGACTCTTATTAATTAAGTGTACAATCAACATTAGTCTTACATATTCAGTGGGTTTCCCAAGAAACTGCTCCGACATTAATCAATTCTTACGTTTAATTTGTACGGTGCAATAAATTCACTGAACATCCATCCATTTCAGAAACACAATTCCTAACCGTTTTGTGGCCTTGTTGCTCTCATCTGATATTGCTCAATCTGGCGCCAAACTGCATTGCTAACTTACATTGAAAGCTGTAGTTTGCAAATACTGCTAGATAGGTTTACTCTGACAGTCGCCAAGTCCGATATATTATGTTTTGCAAAAATGCTTGTCTTGATGACTGACGGTATATATACAGTTCTGGTGGGACATTTTAAACTAACAACCAACAAACGTATCATCCCACTAGAAATCCACTGTAACAGTAGGTTTATTTGGTACACCCCTCCTCAAGTAATGACCACGTGAAAATAAGAACAACGGTTTATTAGATGCAATTCCAAGAGAGGTAGACCGATAAATTATCTCCACCTGAACTAGGAGTGATCAGTAGGACAGAAAATTAGGCTTCAACTAGAATCAGACTTCCAAATAACTTGTATCTTCATATATAAAAAGCTTTATGCTAGTAAAGGCAAATGTGTGGCATTTGTTTATTTTGGATTGTTGACTAATGGCTGTCAAGTCAACAATGTACGTTTTTCCATCAGCTGCGGTCCACGAATCGTTGTTTATCGATTGTGACCAGATATCACGGATGAGTTCAATGTAATCGTAAGGCCTACGATTTGACTCCAACGAGTTCAAATGCACCAGTGAACTGAATCTAGTACATTTCCATAAACTGTCAGAATCAGGTTTGGCTTGGATCTCCAGCGTTATATTGGTATGAAAAACACACTTCAAATTAGGACTTCCAATTTTAAAATGCTAACATGGAACCTCGAAGGTAAGGTCGAATTTGGTTTTGTGGGGGTGCTTGTAAAACAGTTGACTGACTTGCTAGCGAATTGATACACGCGAACTTTGACAAACTTCATGTATATCAGTTGTGAGTATTCCTCCCTTGATTCGTAGTGTTATTTTTCAACAGTTCCGTGGTTCTAGCATTTGGGAAATAGAGTCAGTTTGCTGCGCTTACAAACAAAATGGATATAGTGCCTAATTGGAAGAAAATCTTACTTCTAGTGAAAACAAATTACATGACATGTAGATATGTCTTCCCTAGGTTTGCTATAGGTTTGGTGATAATCCAAGTGCAAAAGTCTAAATTCTCCCGTTCATCACCCTGTTGAAATTGAACTTTATTAACTTGTATTTGTACGAACTTCTTATGTGAATCAAGAACAAATGAATACTTTTATTGTCGATCCAGACAGCTTGCAAAATTGAAGGTGAAAAGCTGGTAAGGCAGACAAAATAAATTCTTCTGGTCGATCACGAAGGTGGATTTTTCAAACCACTGACATCATATTTGGGTACAAAGTACACATACATGGATCACTTGCCCCAGCTGGACGTAAGAATTTACAAAACTAAGCAGCAGCAGGTTCAGAAACTTAAAATGATTAGACAAAACTTCTGAACACTTTTTTAAGCGATTGATCTGGTATTATACTTAGGCAATCGAACGCTGGGTAGAACAAGGATTCCTCTGAAGCATTCACAATTTTAACGACATTTTTTTACAGTCCGAATACTCACCACTACTCTGTGGAAAGCGATCCAACTCATTGTTGGACGCAGTTGTACAAACGTAAGTCAAACACTATCTAATTGTGTCTTTTAGTTGATAAATCAAAAGCATTTTACATTAAAGCCATGCAGCAAACAGAAATAATGTTGTCCTCATGGAATACTTGAAGAGTGTAACCTTATTTCGGGCCTGCATACGTCTATTTCACTCTGACATAGGTACAAATATTAATGTGCTGCTTTGACACACAAGATATGAGCTCATTCAGTAAGAAATTTCCTCCGTGATGAAATTTCACTTTTTAAATGAATTCCCTTAAAAAGTTATTGACGAAACATGTCAGAAACAGCTATCTGTGTCTGAGGTTTTGGTATTTCGCAACGTATTGACATATAATAGATAACACAAATTAGTCCTCAGAAATAACACATAACCATATAGTTTTTATCCTGTAGTCCGTTTTCAAGTTCAGTTGTGAAAGATTTTAGCAACTTTGAAGTGACAAATGGAGATTGATTCCCGAATGATAAAAGACTGCTACTAAGTACGCCTAAAACGACCCTAATCTTAGGTCGTGAATGTTCCATTTTACATTCTTTTTATCTCTACGTTTTGACAAATAAAAATAACGGGGTATGTTGCAAGCGCTAGATCTGCGTTTGCGTTCAGTCCACTTGTGTTGAAGTGGTTAGACAGATAATCCCACTGATATGAATCGTTGTGTTCCACACGAATGAAAACAATTCAAATGGATAAAATGTATTAAAACTGGCGTGGCCTGCTACCACGGTGAAGCCAAGTTTGATTGGTGATTCACAGAATACGATCTGATCGGCTGAAATTCGGACTGTCAACTTCATGATCCGGGTGGTTCAAAATCCAACGAGCTCTACAGAATTTTGTGATATAATCCTGTTAGGTCAGTATAGCAACATGTACAGCGACATCGTAACTGTGATGAGAATGCCAGCTGGTTCAGTGATACGAATGTCGCAAGATGAGTAACTGCGATAGTTATCGCTTGTGGTCAACTATACCCAGAATGCAAGTGGGTAATTAGTGATCATGAAACAGGAATATTGACCGCTGGCTTGTGAAAGACGGTCAGCAGTAGAGAACCTCTCTGTCGCTTCTAATAAACAAAAAATACTTCTGCTGGTTCATTAAATGTTATTGTTCAAAATTACAAATTGTCAAAACCAGTACTATCAGTTTCATGACACGGGTATTTAGAAGTTTTTGATCTACAGATGGCTTCATAATCAGTTACGTGCAATAGTTGCAGGGTAAAACCGCAGTCAGATTACAAAAGTTGATTCAGTATAAACGCATAGTAATACGACTTGTGTTTATTTTGAAAGCTACAGTCAACTTACTAGTCGTGTAACCGGATTTAAAATTAATCGGTGCAAAAGTTCAGGTGGTTTCACAGATTGTTACCGTAATTCCACTCTTTGAAAATATTTTTTCAAAGTATATGACCATTGATGACCCGGGATTGGGCAACGGTGATCAACCCATTTTAGAAGAATTTATATTATACACTTTGCCTTGTGAACCCTTTCGAGTTTTCGGTTGTATAAAAATTCTTTACGACATCACAGAAGTCAGAGGTAGGTGCTGATGACTTGAAAGGACTTTTGTGGCTTCGTAGGTATTAGCATGGTTACAAGGGTCGCTTACGAAAGGAATTCTTATAAATCCCCGGTGGACTTTTTTCCATACAACGCTGTATGCAACTGGTTGAAATCTAATGTCGTGCTGACATTTTCGGGTTTGCTTCGCTGTTTTATAACCAATAACAAGCAATTCATTTTATGAGTGCTGCTGGATTCACGTTTCGGATAAAAGTATAGTCCTTTATTTTATCTACACGGTGCGATTGTTCATATTCACACCTCAATATATGAAAAACATCTGTGTTTTCGCGGGCTATTGAATGACATAACGCCATAGAATCTGTCAAGCTCGACATCACAGAATTAACAGTTGAATTTTTTGCGATTTGATTTGGAAAAAAACGGGGGACGACGCGCTTCCTTGTCACGAATCTAACTGTTTTTCAAGTATGTTAGAAATTCGGTAAAGATCATCGTGTACATACGCTCCTATTTAATGGGGTCAAACTCTCAGGTAACTTGTATGACGTAAACCTTACTTATATCTTCAGTATGAATGATTTGCACACGAATTCAACAACTCAAAGAGCAGACAGCCATATTTAGGTTACATGAATTGTTTACTAGTGGAGACGGTAGTTGACTGATATCAAACTTCACAAATCCACTCATAAGTGACGCCACCTTCTTCTCTGGCCGATAGTTAGTCGAAAAAGTGTAAGAAACAGGATCACTCTGGTATCCTTAAAGTCACACTAGACGGTGAAAGGATCGAAAACCATCTTAGGTTGATCAGGTGTTAATATTAACGTCGTCAACATCCAAGATGTAGATGTAGGTGCAGTTGATACTCACAACTAGGAGTTTCGTTCAGCTTATTAACATTAGTGCTCTACCGAAATGTACTGTCTCATACATAATCTACCAGTTCACTTGCGGTCGCGGTGACCTTTATATCGGCAGAGCAGGTCGGTATCTACGATAAAGAATGGCTAAACATATGCCTAAGTGGTTGGTGCGCGCCAACAGGCAACGACCACGGAGAGATTGAGACGAAATCCGACCTCATCCATTGCAAAGCACATCATAGAGACAGGTCATATTTTTAACCGCATTTGGTGGAAAGCTACTCGATTCATCTCTTATCAACACCCTTACACAATAGGAGATCTAACAAGGGACCAATCCAAACGTCGCGTTGAACATATTACACCAGAATTGGACGAACAGTCTCAACGCTGCGTCTTTTGTTATATGCCACTTTCTTTGTTCTGTATTGCACCAATTAACGTTCAGTTTGTGAATTTGAATGTGTTAATATGACCAGCCACTGATAGACTGTGATTTATTTAATGCTGTTATACATCCGTAAATTTGGCTTCTTATCTCATGAATATGAACTACCTACGGCAACCAGTACGATGTCTTCTCCTTATTACTTGCTTGGGAGGTTTCAATCCGAGTGCGATTTCCAGTGCTAATCGAAGTCCTCAATACAAATTAGTGCATTCCGCCAACTCGTTTCAAGTATTGTTGCGTAATCGGAATCCGAAATTGCTTGTCTTTTCCGAGGCAGTGTTAATCACTACTCGCCATCCTGTTCTGTGCGTGCATGAACTGTTGACCCACGCAGTTTGTTTGCCCTGGAACTGAGAACTGTCCTTGTTTCATGTAAACCCAATTGTTGATTGTTTCTGTTGTTGGTGTTATCCATCTCTCCTATATATTCTAATATTTTAAGTTAATGAATGAAAAGAGTAAACGAACTGTTGACATCTCGCGAAGTATGTCTTCTATCGTTATTGGTCAGCGTAAAAAGGGCATAGAAGCAGAGATTGTTAGTAAGACAAAAATCTGTTTGGTGACTGCGCCCAACTTGGACCATCACTGGAAGCCCATCAGTTGAAAAGTTTTCAGTAAAAATAACAAACATTTCTGAGTAGTAATCTCTGATAGGCTGAAAAAGTGCAGCTTAGAAACAATATTATTTATTACTTGGATAGAAATGCTGGCTAAATAACCAATATCAAACATAACATGATCTATCTGCTCGTAAAATGTGTTGTAACTGGCGTAATCGCATTTGGTCTGCCGAAAGAGTTAATGGGTTTGAACGTCGATATGACATCACAAATGATCGTGACCCGACCTCGGTGCAACTAAACACGCCAAGGATAAACGTGGAATTTTGTGGCGTCCAACTTTTGTTGGATTCCCCAACAGTAGGTAAAACGTAGAAATACACAGAACACATTCAGAACGGCTGCCAAGCCGGCTGATAAAGTTTTAAGTTGAAGGTTATGATTATTTTTTAACATGATTTCCAGTTCACATTTGGGAATGGTGTGTTCCATCTGCCTTTCAGGCCGAAAGGCTCGTGATGTACCCCTGTCTTAATTGGAAGTGTCCGAAAAGATGGCAGCTAAGTGGATTTGGTTAGAATAACATTGCAGCTGTTTGCTTTAGATTTTTGCGGATTGAAGAAAATTGCCAAAAGCAAATACCGAAAACTAATAAAACTGTCCTCCGGACGTTGTCTTACTCGTACAATTAAGAATCTTAGAATTCCTAGTCTGAATTCAGCCACTGTTAACTTTAAAAAGTCCCTCAACTTCCGTCTTTTTTCCGTGATTGAACCTCGTTTTCATTATGGTCACGAATGAATGACAGTCAGGCATCCGGCGTTATAGCTCAGATATTTTGGAGTACTGCGTTACTAGAATTTCAAGGCGATTAGCAGTACAGTCTATTGAATGTCTTTAGGTATTCAGTAGCAGCTGACATCAAAGGTAAGAAAACAAAATGCTCAGCACACACTAATAACGGCACTTGTCTGTAGCGGTCCTTATGGCACTCGATAGTAATAGTACAAAGCTCCGACAGATCGTGGTGACAGATCTTGCACCCTTCGACATGGTTTTCCCTAAGGATCACCATGTTTAACCGGCTGGTCTACTACCTACGACGTATGGATTCATAGTGCTGGAGAAAGATTTTTCAGTGACTTTCCGGGAAGCGCTTGATTCTGCTAATCACGCCATTACATTAGGGGAACTTGAGATTCTTTACTTCAACGAAGTCTTGCGCAGTTAGCTTAAAGTTACTTGATCAATAACAGGTCCACCGCTGGGGTTTACCGATAGTCATGAGACTAATTTTTGTGAAGAAAACTCTCCTGAAGTCAAAATGTTCTATTTCTTACCGTTTGCTTCCTTAGTTCTAGGATTTTGGATTATTTTTTTGAATACCAACACTGTGTCACATCAACGGATAACACGTAGTATATTGTGAAGTTTCGGGAATGTAGACAAAACCTGTGGGACAGTTAAAACTTCCGGTTTTCAATAAACAAACTCTTACCGTTTAGCACAAAGTAAGAACACACGCATGCTTGCCGCCTAAGTTGCATTAATGATTATACCAAATACACCAAACCAGTGTAATGTTTAAATGACAGAGACCTTGAGATTCATATGATAGACACTAGACCTTTATCTACAAACTGTGATATCATGAATTATAAGGTCGAATAACACAAACGTTTAAGAAATATCAAGTACATTTTCCATCAGCACTTACTACGGATACCTGAGAGGAGGCTAAATCTTCAATCAAAACATAGTCCACAAGGTAGATCATCTGTTGACAGATCTTCGTTTAGTTAACACGGCGAATTTTTTAATGGACTACGTTCTCATATTGGATTAGTCGGCTCGCTGAACCACTTCCTCGTGATGCCGACTGGGCGGTCTCAGTGCAAACTTTGACTAGCTAAACCTTCATGAACTCCAGATAGATCCAACCACTCTGCCTGGTTTTTAATAAAATTATCGCCAGCAGGCAACCACCAGTACACACGATAGGCGAGCGGAATACACCTGTTCAGAATGTGGCCAGATTTGTAAATCGAATGCTGGCTTGTCGGCTCATATTCGCACGCACCGACGCAAGAATGGTCCAGAACAGGAAGTGGACACCCAGCCTGTCACAACCTATGACTGTATCAACAGTGACCGCCGATTTCCTATCAAAATTTGTTTCAGTCAACAGAGAAGGCATGCACATCCCGTCGAACGCAACCATGAAAAGCTCATATCCATGAAAACTGCCGAATCCAATTGGTCTCAGCAAAAATCGGCTTCTCTTATTAGATGTGCTTCTGAATTGGCTCCGTTGTGCCCTTATCGAGGCGAACTTCGTCATCGACTGCTGTCACATCTCCCAGGTCGTATTTTGGAGAGCATTCGGACGCATCTGTATGCGCTGGACTTGCAGAGGAATACTGTTCCCGCTGTCGATCTAACCACCTTCTTACAGGCTAACACGAAATCGGATATTGGGTCCCAAGCTGCTGATCACTCACGTTGGTTCACCTGTTCCATCCAAACAGCGATTACTCAACTGGAGTCTAATGGCGAAGCTTTCCTTCACAATGATGAACTACTAGCTACTGCCCGCGGTCTTCAGGCAGGCATTCTCACAATGGTACAAGCTAAATCGTCGCTGAACATGCACGCCTCACTAGCTTTCCCGTACACCTGGCGATTTGTCACTCGACGACGTGCTCGTTTTAACGTGGGAACCCACGTGACCACGAGGCAGATACGGAGAGCTAACTATGCAGCGATCCAAAGGCTGTACCACCAACGTAAGAAAGACGCTATGTTTGTAGTTTTTTTTCTGAAAATTGGAGAATTGCCCATAAGTTGAACCGCGGCTTCGCAGATAATTCCAACGAACACTGGTCCTATGTACTGTTGGCTCATCCGCCTGCTGATGAGCGACCATCTCGCACGATTCCATCTCCGGACTGTTCTCTGGTCAACCCGATCACTGGAGAAGTATCACGCACCTTAAAGCACATGGGAAACACTGCTCCAGGTTTGAAAAAATTGTTGTCCAAACATTTGAAGTGTATGAGAGCTGATGCCTTGGTCGGATATTTCAACCTGTTCCTGCTAACCCATGGTTGTCCAATCAACTTATGCCGCTCTCGCATCACTCTTGTACTCAAAGTGGATAATGCTTCATCTCCCACTGAGCTTAGACCCATCGTCGTATCTTCAACGGTGATACGTTGTTTCCACAAGATACTGACCGACCTACGCGTTTCTCTGAAAAGCATGCAGCCGCCGATGGTGCTCTGGAACTATTCGGACTGAAGATCAACACACAAAAGACTAATCTGCTGGTCACCCGCGGTAACCATTAATATAACACAATTGCCATCTCTGATGAGTCTATCCACTTCGGCCCGGACATTATCTATTCACTAGGAGCCTCCGACACGGTGACCTATTTGGGCATCGTTCAACTTGAAGGGTAAATTATTCACTACTCACATTCACTAATATGCAACTTCGTACTATGCTGGATGAAACTATCAAAGCGCCCTTGAAGCCAAACAAACGTCTTGGAATTCTGAGACAACATGTGATCCCGAGGATGAATCACTCATTAGTATTGAGCCGAGTCCACTGTAACACGCTCAAAGCTATTGACTGTACGACTCGCCGGTTTGTTCGGCAGTGGCTCCGCCTTCCTAAAGAGACACCAATCAGCTACATCCACACTCCAGTTCGTTTGGGCGGTTTGGGCATCTCGAATTTGTCTACCACTATTCCCATCTCGCGTAAATCTTGAGTGGAAAGACTTCTGTCCTGTCAATGTGCAGTTCTGCGGAATGTGGCCAAAGATAATTCGTTCGACCCTATCTTGAAGAAAGTGAACGTCCCAATACGCGTTCAGGGTGTAGTGGTGACGAATAATGAGGAAGCCCATGCGGCATGGATGGATAAACTCTACCATTCACCTGACGGCCATGACCTTTAGGAAGTGTCATGCTCTCCACTCTCTAATCGTTGGCTGTTTAATTCAGATTGCATCTTCCCCATAATCCTTATTCGTGTCATCCAGCTCAGATGTAGTCTGTTGCGGACTAAAGTCCGAAATTCACGAGGTGGCCGGAGTGACCACCCAGTTGTCTGCGGTGGCAGCTGCGGTCAACCGGAAAGCCTTGTTCATATTCTGCAATCATGCCGGATCACCCATGACGTGCGTTGAGTTCGACACAACCGTGTGGCAAAAGACCTGGCGAAACGCATGTGCACGTTGGACTATACAGTCTTGGAGGAGCTGCGAGTACCAACAGCGAGCTCGTTCATCAAACCCGATGTGATCGTGGTTCGTAACGGTGCTGCTGTAGGGTTTGGCGCCAGCATAGTGGAGGATTACCGAGGCTAATTTGCCTGGACAGACAGGATTGTGAAGTTCGGGACAGAATCTGATAATGCCGCCATACAATTGGTCCCTCGTACTTTGGGCTGTGAAGTGAACTCGGTTTCTTATTCAACTGTGATCATCTATTTTCGCGGTGTTATATTTCTCTCTTCAAGTAACGCTATTCTTCGACTGGTGCTGCCCTCCTACGCAGTCACGGATTTATGTCTACTGGCTGTTCTAGGTTACCTGAAATTCTATGACATATTTACACGCGGAACCTGGCGTAAAATGTTGCCACCTCTCTGACAGTTGTCTCACTATGAAGGGCACTTTTCTGTCCCAATGCGTGAGCCTTGACTGTGATAGCACTTCTGTCCCCTGAAGAGCTTTTGATTTTGCATGACTGACAATCCATCTTTTTCCTTTTTATTATTTTTCGCGTATTTTTTAAAAGACAATTCTGTACCCCTTTGTTATATACAGCACAACTAACTTTTCATTTGATGACTGGTCCATTAACTTTTGCTATTCTTGTGAGAGGACTTGTCAACTGTTCAATGTTGCTAACTACACAGCGTCTCATATTTGACGGACCGCTTGTTTTTTCATTCACCAGTTGCTTAATTTTGGTGTCACCGTTTGTTCTTTCTTTGAACGAAGCTGTGTATATTGCTCTTCAAAACCAATGATATGTATAAACCAATATGTATGCGAATGATTCTGGTTATTCAACAATAAAACGTACTTTTCACTTGTTACTCATATGAATAATTCAGGAGGTTTCAAGTGCTAACTTGCTGTTACGTTTGTAAGGTACAACTAGCATTAAGGTTCAACTGGCACCCCTCTCCAGGCAGTAATGAAGACGGAGGAAACTGTACTTTCCGGATTGCTTTTCTATGTAGTTTGGTTACAGATGTTCACAAATTATTGAATAGTAGCTTTCTGCGTACTCCCGATGTGATTCAGTCAGCCACTACGGTTGACTTTCAACCGATGTCAGGATAAAAGTGCATAGACAGCAACTTCTGTCCTTTTTATAATTTTTTTAAATTATTGGTGAGGAGTAGGGTATTTTGATTTTCATACAGATTGAACATCATCCACAAATGATCGCAACTATCGCATTCCCATAGGCTTTCCAATCTGCCCCTTTCGAAAAGAAGAACTAGACTCGAGTTTCGCTCTCATTAGAGCTCGTCAGTAGTGCATATCATCGCCACTGCAGCCGGTATTTGAACCACGGACACGCTGTTCATGAGGCAACCGTGGTTACCACTACGCCATTGACCTCACATTAGTCACGACCGAATTATCATATGTGAACGCTCAACCACTGTCGCTTGTGAGTAACGATCAAAAATTCAACAGATTACACTGTCAAGAGTGGTCACAATAACGACTTCCTGAATCACCATTAAATCTCCTCTGTGGCTAGTAAATTCTTTAAATAAAATGGTTAACTACAGATTTAGTGACGTTCAAGGTATTTTAAATTCAATTTTTAATTGACAGAATCAAACTAAAGCATGAAATCGGACATCCAAATCAAACTTGAAAAACGAATTTTAAGGACAGGAAGGGAAATCGGCTTTTTATAAAACAGGACATCAGATGCAAACGACAAGCGAAGTCAACAATTAATTCATTATGTTGCTCCCAAGGCAACCGGAAATTCGTCCTCCAATGAACAGATGCCCCATCTATAAGACGTCTTTTCTTCCGCGGCATTTTTTTAAAATAATGTATGTTAAACCTATGGCAGATTTTACTCTTTCCGCGCAAGCACCCAACTGTATCTATCCTTGTTTCCTTCCTGCCAACATATGTCCACCCTTTCTGTCTATCATTTCTATCATATGGGTCATTGTTCCGAAGTTTGAAAATGATTACATGAACATGAGTTGAAAATGTGACGCACAAAACAATGAAGACATTAGATGTATGGAACCGTCCTCCAGAATATGTTGTTTTTTTACAGTGTTGTTAAAAAATGAATAAGATGGTCCATAAAAATTATCTCCGGTAACAACAGATAAATTGTTTCAAGTAAAATGATTGTGTTGGTGGTGCAGAAACCAATGTAGCACCGCCGTTATGTGAAAGTGGCTTGCGGACAATGGGCTGAAAATTTTGATGGAAACTCTCAGAGTAGTTCGACACAAGTCAGTTAGTTTTATTGGTAAAAGTATGTCGGCCGCTCCTTCATAATTAGGGATTTGTTGAGAAATCGTATTCATATTTTTCATGACTTCGTCTTTTCACCATATGCGGTAAGTCAGCTTAAGAAGATTCTTTCATTTCATTTTTCATGTGATTTTAAAGAAGGCTAACCGCTTGCAGTACCCGGCGATGCTTATCGTGCACTCTGAAAATAATGTACTGTTGTCCATAGCATCAGTGTATCTATAGGAATATGTGCTTTTTTTCTGAAATTAAAAAATGCGACTCATGTTGATTACCATTTGTATCAAGTTTAGTTGAATATTTCGGAACCACGTCACAAAGTGTACTGTTTGAAGTTAGTTGAAGTTCTCTTCTAGAGTATTCACTCTGGTTTTTGCTGTGTTCTAATCATTGAAAGAAATGGTCAATTATAAGCAGGTACATTAAACTTGCATCTTTAAGATTAATGTCCGAATTACCTACATGTTCAGGTCAATAAACTGAAGTCAGTTAGTGTTGACCAGTGAATGATTGTCACGTTTATAGAAGCTATTTGTGGTCTCACTTCCGTGTGTTTGTCTTATCTCAAGTAATAACGAGAATGTGCAAACACAATTTTTATTATGATTTAATATTTTCTTCCATTTCTTTCTCTGTCGATTTTTCATGGCCGTTTGTTGACAAGTTCATTTGTTGCTGGTTTGGTTAAAAATCAAGTAGCTGAACATAGTAGTGGGTCACAAAGAGACTACTGTAAACACAATACTAATTTATCATCTTTATTGGTTTTTTAAATTACATATTAGGTGTTTGGAAGCTTTAAATGAGCAGCATCTGAGTGCCTAAACTGTTTTTAGGAAGTTGCTCATTTTAGACCGTTTTAATAAATCTACTGGAAATTTGTTTATACTGTCAGCTTAGATGGTGGACTTAGCTGGTACGTTTACCGGAAATCCGGGTAGTGTTTACAAGTACGGTTGAATGCGAACGCTTTGATATCGAGCAGGGGACGTGTGCGCCACCAGCCGCCTGGGGAGAATTCACTGGGGAAAGTTCGGTTTGAGAATGAATATCTTACCACATTTGTTGAAACTCATTGCAAGGAGCAGGTGGCCAATTCCAAAAATGAATCAGTACTGACATAGCAGGTATTTACCAATCTTCCTTGTGCTAGTGATCACAAAACTGAAGATGTAATTCGAAAATTGAAAACTGCAACTGATCGTATTCATTTTACTGCTGAATTGCGTTTGTTACTTTCCACCCGCATGATTGTTTCCCATTGCCCTGATCGTAATTCCACATCAGCTTTGTCGGTACTGTCACCTACCAGTTTTCCTGTGGTCGCGTTGACCTACATACTGAGAAAAAGGACTGAAACTTACAAAAGACAAAGGCGAAGCACATTCCCAAGGGGTTAATAAGGGCGATGACTCAACATGGGTACGCATATCAACTGCCAATGAATAATTCAGCATCACCGATCGCAAAACACTTTATCGCAAAAGGTCACTTGACTGACCCCGTCACCTTGTTCACGGTCCAATTACAAAATTACATCAAGATATTGGTGTTTTCCGAAATCTTCTTATTCCGACCTTACATACCGGCTCTCTGTCAACTGAAGGTGTTGATGCTATCAGTATGATTGCCGTGACGCCAAAACCCTTTACATTACCCGGTATATACATGTGTATGTAGTGTTCGTCCACTTCACTGTTTTATCGCAATGCGCCAAACCTATATAACTAAATGATTATATGTAAGTGGTTGATGAATATATACGAAATGTTTGTACCTCTCATTTTACTTCTTCTTTACTCCCAATGAGTGTCTAAGCCTACCGGCCTCGTATCAAGGGTGGCACTTAGCTCGCTGCGGAAGTAGGATATAATTTCACAAAGCAGGTTACAGTGTGTTGTCCACTGCTTTATCCAGATAAACTGCATGCGGTAAAACAGTTCACAGCGCACTAACGATCTGCTATAAAGTGCTTGATATTAGCATTTGTGATCTCGGCTGGCCTCATATTTTTTTAACAAATATGGGTTTGCTTGGATCAGGTAGCCAGTTCGAGAAAAACTCGTCAAAATTGTTGCAAAGAGCAGTCCGGATGTGTTCAGTCTTCCTTATTATACTAAAGGATGTACCAGTAGCATTACGTATAGGTGAGTTCGAGCCCATCTCTAGCTCACACATTCAGGACACAATACCAAATAATCGGACAGTTCGGCTTTCAAAATAATTTTGACTTAGAGAAGATACTCCCGAAATTTCTCTAATTCTCTCAGTTATCTCTTGTTTTGTGATATACTTCCGAGTGCTTTCGAAGTATGCTTCAAATGTTGTTGGTTTTGATGTCACCTTTCTTCCCATTCGCCCCCACACTACTGCTAACCCTTTGGACCTAAAACCTCCTACACTATACAATGTAGGTTCACACATGCTTACACGTGTCAGATTTTCTCCAGTTTGTTATTCCTCAATTTATTCTACTCAGTGAGTTGACAAATTGATAGAGGTGGTTCAAGTTGTGACAAACAGTTTGGCGTGGAATCTGGTCCTTATTGGACTGAACAGAGGATTTTTCGTGAATCCGAGTTTTATCGCTGTATGCTTAAGAAATGCATCTTTCCCATAAAAGTTTTCAGTCATTTTAAACCCTGTGTTTGATAACGACAAACCCATGTGGTTATGATGAGATTTATTTGAGTGACGTCATAGCCTATGTGATGTGACGAAACACGGTCTACTAATTTCTTTCGACTGGATTTGCGTACTTCCGCTAATTCTACAGCCACTTTAGCCAGGTGTTATAATAAGGGGATTGTCAACTGCTTACCTGCATTTCTTCTCCAAATGTGTTGGCCAATACCCAAACATTCTGTGTTATCCAAAGGATTTTGGGTAAGGAATTCAATACAAGGATTGCAGTTGATGTAAGTCAACTAAAATGAATCACGGAATGTTCACTTATGCTACAACTCAATGGCTACCTGATACCTAACGAAACTTAGAGATGTGACTAAAGAATCTTTAGTGAGAATTTGCTGGATCTAACATTAGGCAATCGTTATAAAAAGCGACTGGTTTCTGCAACGGCGATTCTTACATGCTAGTACTTATTAGCTCACAAAGACAGTGACGAATGTTTTGAAAATATATCTTAGCAGGCCTGCAACATTTACCGGAATACACAGTGACACATTCCGGTATTCGTAAGACGGTTTGAAAATGTGTTTCATCATTGATATGATCATTCGAATAGGTCACTCAGTAGCCACCTTCGAAGTAGAAATAGTCTGACTGGTGCTGGTGACCCGGACAGGGTTGGTTAGAAGTGTATCATTTCCACCGTAACATCTCTGCCCAAAATGACTACTTTTACGACTACAGCCAAAAGCCTACGTAGAAGGATTCCCCATCTTTCTTTCGTAATTGAGGCAACTTCCTGCTCGCAAATGTAATTGCTCTTGTTGTGAGGTGTCTTATGAACTGCCCCCTCCTCTTTTGAAGTTGCGGTAGAATGCTGATCGCAAGTAGTAGTCAAATATCAAGCTATTATTCCGGTCGACGGTGAACATACTCATTAAGCGGAGAGTAGAGCCATATCAGTTGTGAGTAGCTACAACCACACCGCACAAAACCTTCACCAAAGTTTGAAGATCATTCAGGACACTACTATTGACCTGTGATACCAATTCTTTTGATCGACATTGATCGTGTCGGCAATATGGCAGTTCGCCGGCGCGTATTCCGGAATGCTCGGGATGCGCGACTAATTGATCAACTACTCACTTCACACAGCCTGTGATGGCTAGGTCACGTACATCGTATGTCATCTGATCGTTTACCGTGCCGGGCATTATAGAGTGAGGCCACCAACAGTTGGGTAAAACCGAGTGGTGGTCAATCACCAACGTGGTCACGAAATATGAAGACCCCGACTGCTTCACTGAGCAAGCTGGGTAGGTGTCGCCTGCCTGGATGGGGTCCTCGTTATCACTCAAACCGCTGGTTAGAGACGCTATCCGAAATGGCGGTGTGTCGCAGTTAATGGCGTACCTGTATCCATACGATTTCTAGTTCTTTCGCTTAGTCTTCTTTTAATAGTTTTCCAATTTCTTAGTGGCGTTTTCTTCTAGGGTATCCTACGTCACTGTTGAGCTGAGCGGCGGCGTGAGCCGCAGTACCTTTTCATTAGGCTCACGACTGGTATAATGATGTAAGGTGGATCACATTTTATTCCAACGATCTGCGGAAGACTTCAGAGATCAACTGCGCCCCATCTTCAGAAATTAGTTCTTATGGAATTTCTTACCTGTAGAGAATTATGCGCAGCAACAACTGTGGTCGTCGTGGGCACCCCAGTAAATCCCAAATTTGTCCATTTTTGAGGATGCAGAGGCCAAAGAGCGGGAGAATGTGGGTCTGCAGCTGAATATTTGTTGTTCAGGCCTATGGTTTGTTTTCTTGTGGGATTATTGGCAGACAAGGTGCATTTCGCAACTTTGCTATCTGATCATCTGTCTCAGGTCAGTGAACAAAACTACTGCCAAGTGTTTTTAACCTGATAAACGGCACACAGTTCCCAATGAAATATTCTTAGGTAGTAGAGTTGAATACCATGGACAGAGTCCTATCCGCACTTCCTCTAGAGTGTCTGTGCGAAATGCTAACTTTAAACTTTAGAGTGGATCATTACCACAGAGTGTCAGATGCACAACATGAAAAACTCCTGTAGTTGCATAAAAAGGCGTCATCTAGAAACGTGCGTCTGCTAGAAGAGACAATCCTCACACCGTCCATGCAACTACCAAATTTGTAAAGCCTTGCTCAATTTTGGGATTCGTGTTTTTCCATCGCAATCTGTTTTGAATGTTTGTTGTCATGATCTTTATTTACCGAAGTGTATTGCGCTTGTCGAAGTTCAGGTTGTTGAAATGCCCATTTCTGACTGTATTGGTTTAGGGTGTAATGCATTCCGTCTTTTTCACCATACTTTACACCTTCATCTTTCTTACGTTCTACACCCCCAACTCACACTGTTAGGTTGTCACATTCCGGCAATTGAGATGGCAGTTTCCTAATTTATGAGTGACTTTCTTTTGTTGCGTATAAATGACTCTAATTTATTTGCTTACTACTTATCTCTAACTTGGACACCAGGTCCGTCATGATTGGCAACTTTTTGCTCACTACTGTGTAATCACACCAATGGTATTTTTCTATCAGCTGCAAACGGACTTCGTTTTTGGACGATTCAATGTGTATTGTCAGACTCGAGAGTTATCTCTTGTTTCCTTTCGGCCCATCGAACCGTTTTCTCATTCACTGGTCAGCTCACTTTTGTTGAACTGGCCTTCATTTTGTCCCTTATTGATGTAAATGGTCTAAATGGTTGTTACCATACCGTTCATCTTAACCACGATCTGACTGCTGCGTTACATTGTACTGTGTGCCTCATGGTGCTGGTTGTTTACTTGAGGATAGATACTATTTAGCCAACTGGTCATTTACTGCTCAGGGTTTCACAAAGATTCATAATTGAGTTTTGTTACAACTGTCTTCCGTTTAATATCGTTATATTTGGTGTAGAATTTGACCTTTGTTTACATTGTTGTCTTCGGCCTTTAATGTCCGGATGGAGTGACTTATTAGAGCCACGTAAGTTATGCGACATTAACCATTCATTGCATTGTCACCAGTCCGCCATTCACTGTTGGTAATGAGACGTGGTCTTATCAACAACAACTTGCAAACCCTTTTCGTGGTCAGACAGAATCAGCACCTTTGTGATAGCACGTGTCAATACTAAACGTTATTTCACTTCCTGCTTGACTGATGGTTTCAAAAGGTGGGACACAAAAGTAGCTTTAATCAATCGCATTAAACTGACAGAGGCCAATTTACTCAATTTTGAAGTCCGAGCAAACAATAATATCCATTGAGTTTCGTGACCAGCTGATCAACTTCTACAACAACACTACCGACGGCACCTCTGTTGAACGTGGAGATATGAATAACGTAAATTGAGACTGTTCTGGCGTGGTTAATTAAAATCGGACTATTTGCTTGCCTTAATTGTATTACGAAGTAAACTTGATTACATTCCGCCCTATAGTCCCTCACTGCCTATTTAACAGTTTCAATACATTCATCAGTTTCAGCGAGATGATCAAACTGTGAAGCTTGTATGAGATTTTAACCTGCGCGACACCATGTTATATACAATGTCATCTTTTTTGTTGTTTTGAAGAGGCCCGTTCTCAACGATTGATGACTCCGTTAGGCAGGATATAAACTTGGCATAATACTCCAACAACGTCAGCACCGCCGCTTTAAAATGCTGAGTTCCGCTGTTTGTGGTAAATCTGTAAGTCGTTAGGGTCTCAAGAGTGTAATGTTATTTGTGTAATGCTTTGCGATAAAGATGATTGCAACCTACGTGATAGTTTCTGCGCCACAGCAGGCGGTGAGACGTGTTACACGAATTCTATCCTGCAGGTAACCGGGAAAATGAATTCTGTGAATATTGGTGAAACCCTGATAACGTGTGACGTAATTTTAAAGTTAGTGTGACGTAATATATTCTTTCGGTATCACACAAACTACTGAACAAACATGGGACCAGTGTGTACTTCGATATACCTTCAACGCAACACCAATTATGTGGGTTCGTAACCAATCAGTCTGAGACCACTGATCAGGGTGTTTCCGAAACATGAGAGAAACCAATGAACAGTCTTACCAAGTGCACATGGGTTATTCCTGTTTGCCATTTATTTCATGTTTAGTTCATGGCTGGTCACACGGCTAACACATACTCTTGGCCAGTTGCAAGGTTGTCATCGAAAAGGTGAGGACAAGTGATCTATGTTCACAGGTCGGCCGATCATTGTCTCTTGTCCAAGAATCAACTACAACAATCAAAGACACCGTACGTACGACATGTAATCAGCAATGTATACAACTTGTCAATATTAATGAGAAGTTATAAATAACGTTTAAACACAACGTATTCACCGCGGTTTTCATCCCAGTCCCGAACAAGACGAAAAGCATCTGAGACTTAAAGTCTAGTCACCTAAAAATAGTTAACACTGCATATGTTGCATCGGTTGCGTTACCGACATCACATTGTTCCTGAGGGAATCTTATGTAACTCCGATCTTATACAAGGTAAAGTTTGGAGAAAATTATTCCACGTGGACTTGTTACTTTGTGGTGCCTACTGAAGATTTGATGATGATGATGATGATGATGATGATGATGATGATGATGATGATGATGATGATGATGATGATGATGATGATGATGATGATGATGATAAAAATCCTAATGTGACCGACTGCTATGAAGTCGGCGACAGTACCTATGGTTGCATTGTGAGAACCCTATCTGATTTACAGTTCGACGACAGTGCATATTTGTCTGTCAGTGATTTTGTCAAGTACATATGCAGTCAGTCTAGTCAGTGAGCAACGAGAGTTCCTTGAGCTTTTTTCTCTTGCTTGGCTTACCGTTGTTGTTTTGATGGAATTGGGACCCAGTATTTTACGTATAGACTGCGGTGTTGCACTGAAGGTTAAGCTCCAGCTCCATACTGATAGAACTGGATACAGGTGGGTGGATAGGTCCTGTGTGAATGGTCAGACTGTCCACATTGCAAAACTGGTCATTAGAAATATTCTGACAGCGGCACCAGACGCCGTGGTTTGAAATACGTAATGACAACCACAAATCTGCTGAGCCTAACTATGGAAGCAGGTTCTACGCAGCACTAGTAACACTTCAAATAAGCCAACGAAATCGTTGTGTGACTCGTATTACGTACAACACAATTATTCTTGCAGTTGAGCAACAATAACAAGATACTCATTTACAAATTAAAATCGTTACAACCTTCTACAAAAAATTCTTAATATTTGGCACCCTGGAAACCCCCCTGTACATGTGACCTGTGGTGTGAAGTATTCGCTCAACATACATGCAGTGTTTTACGGTCATCAATGTTGTTCTCTTGGGTGTGACAGGTTTTGCCAATCGTTGAGTCGTACCCAAATTTAAGAAATATGAAGGGAACGCATGTTAGATGAGAAGGTAAAGACCCTTCATAGAGTGAGCTTTCTGCAGCACCTGAGTTCATTCAAGATTGTGCCGGTGTCTTCTCTGTACATCCTGAATCATATATATGTATCAAAATAACTGTTGGTAGCTAGCTCATGTATTCATGGTGCAAATGTAAAAGCGAACTAAAAATGTTAACATTATTGCTGAAAATGTGATGCACTGCTGAAGATGGCGTGCGAGAAAATGAACGAGCCTCGTATGCGAATCTTAAATTGGAGAAGAAGCTCGGCGATGACATATTTCAGAGACATAAGTGAGGCAATTTATAGTGTTACGTCGTTAACGACCGTTCGAATAATGCCTGCATTGTCACGCTGGAGGGCGAAACTGCGAAGATAAGTTAATGAGTCGATCGATCGAAATTGTGAGAGGTCTACCAAACCCGTCATTCATAAGTGTTTATGTAGAAAGTTCACATGAAACGATCTCCTCTAAGTTTGCGGTGTTGCCCTCTTGACGAAGTTTGTCTGCCTAAACAAACCATAGATATTTAATTTCGTAGGGACTTGAGATAACGGTTGTCCGTCACTTATTTTGCTTGTTTGTAGCGGCACCTTGTAAATCACCAGTCTGCTGGTATGGTCATAAATGTGTATAAAACCTTTAATAACCGGCAAACAAGGGAGACGTTGCCTAGTTCTGTCATCTTTGATGCTGTTGCAAACACGGAGGAACGCTAAGGGCTGAGTTTTCCTTTAATCTCTCCCTCAGGTCAGCACGCAACTAAACAGTGAGCTGGCTATGTAATGGTCTAACTAGACCATTCGCTTGCGAATAGCTTGTGAATAGCGTATTCACTGCGGTCTTAACAGCCTGATTAACTATGGAAACAACACTGGGTCAAATTTCGAAAAGCACTTATTTATGTCCGTTTACGGGCAGCGGAAGCGTGCGGTACAGTGACTGACGAAAGTGCGAACGATTGACACCGTTGACGGATCTGTTTGTGATATGGCTTCAGACCGGCGAGTAAACCAATAGATACACTTAGGGAGGTCGTTGTATTTCTGAAAATTTGGGAGTGATACAACGAGATCTAACTGAGTTTGTTCATTGCGATGGTTAGAAGACCGGGGAGATCCCAGCGGGATTCTGGTGTGTCCGTTGAAATTACGGCGTTTTTAGACACACCAACAACAAGCTCGATACCATACGTGAAGATCCATGTTAAGCTAGAAGTCTATTTTCGAACGGTCCAAGCGATGGGCGCATCTCTAAAGGTGACAGTTGACGCAATTCATCGAAGACTGTCCCTCGCAGTGAAAGACGTAACGTAGGCGTAGGATATTCAGTGTGATTGTTACGTACAGTGTTAGCGGTTACCGTAACGTTGCTGATATTTGTAGGTTCTGGATCATAAGTGAACCTTCTACAGGACGGCTAGAGGGCGACAGGAAAATACTGTCACATTTCAATTTCGTCAAGGCGCCGTTAGAATGAAGAAACCCATTATAATTTTCTCACGATTTGTCTGCCGAAGTAGTACATTTACGGTTGTGCTTGATTCGTTTCCGGCTATAGTGGTCAGAGCATTAAGGTGCTGATGGTGAAGTAAAACAGCGAAGGCGAATGCCCTTCTTACGGCATTGAAAACCACAGTGACTATTGTATTATGCGTGGTTTGCTTTTATTGACCTTAGGTAAGACAGTCAGAGGTTGCCTGAGCTTTTTACAGTTTTGGATATACTGACGGTAGTAATTCGCAAGTCTGTTGAAGCTACTAAGCTTGGACATCATATCGGGAAACGGATACGACTGAATAGTCACGACCACATGGCCGAATGGTATAACCCCGTTTTTTTAATAAGATAGCCCAAAAGTTCCAACGAAGCTTCGTATTGTTTGAACTTAACTCCGTTAGCACCAACACGGTTTGAGGTTTTACATTTGAGTAGCTTAAGGAAGTGTAAGATACTTCCTCACGGGGAAAAAATTAAGAAGGGGTTGTCCCCCATTTAGACACGGATGAAACCTACTTTTCAGGTGACCACCAATCAGACGTCTGTGATGAGATTTTAAGACCGAAACAAATTTGTAGGATGTCGAATAGAACAAACGGAATGGATATGGCTTTTTTGAATGTCTTTTTGTGCTATCGGCTTTTGCTAGTGAGTGCTCAGTCATGCTGCAGATAGTTTTGTCTGCTAGACTACTAGTTAGACAGTAGATGTTTTTCATGAGGTGCTTACTAAAAACAGTAATATTATGCAATAAGTGATGGTCTGCACATGGTCATCTGCCATCTCCCTTCATCTTAGCTACGTGTGTAAAAGGCGAATTATGCACATACTCAGCGTGTTTCATAACTCGACCTGAGAGATCTGCATTTTTTTGTGTCGTCAGTCCTCATGGTTTACGAAAGACAGATGTGTATAGACTACAATAAATGATATTTTTGGTAGTCACATTCACTTGTACACTTTTGATGATCTTGGTTTTTGATCCACTTTTGTTTTAGTCAAACTATCCCTTTTGTGATATCCTTCCCGCGGCGACAGTCACAACTCGCGTGCCTCGCTAGCTTGACGTGCTTTCTCTGCACACTTTATTTCCCAGAGTCCATACTAATGCACGAGGGCCAACCTACTGATTCCTTGTTTTTCATTGTCGATTGGTTTCCGATAGTGAGCAAAAACTGGATGTTAATCTGTGATGAGCCTCATCCGTGAAGAGGACGAGTAGCTTGTCTGGCGTACGGGTAGATTCCGAAGAGTCGCGAAAAGTATGTAATGTTTGCCGTCATCTCTTGGTTGATCATACAGTAGGTCAGCGATAGAAAATAAAAACCGTTGCATATTTTCGGTACAAACTTTGAATAGTAATGAAGCTTTTAAGTGTTATTGCAGACAACCGCGCAAACATTTCTCAGAACGACACAGTCCGACTATAGTTATATTATTTGAAAAGGAGTCATATAGCACGCCCATATTTTTAACGTTTCATTGTTATTTGCTGCCTTTCGATAAATGAGCCTTTGCTTCCATTAGAAACCAAAGATTTTTTCGGTGACAGTAACACCAGAAATGACATACTGGCATCAAGTTCGACACCTCCAGGCTCGAAAAATTCTATTGATGCCGTATCTACACTTCTAGTGTGGCCCTAACAATCCTTGTAACCTTTCGAATGTAAGTTCACTACAAACGATCAGTATCAAACTTAACGTACCGGCGTTGTTATCTCCGACCTCACAAATCGTCCTGTAATAAATTCACGTTATCTCCCTAGTCATAATCAACTTACTGTAAAATAACAATGTTCTGCTGGTACCCATCAGGAGTGGCAACTGACCATTGCAAAATTCCCTTGAGTTTCAAGGTTGACGGAGGTTCCCGTTTCGTTGGAGGTTTTCTCTCCCTAACATCCAAGTATGTGTTTGCCGACGCACTGTGAGCATACCATCGATTTAATTTCTTTTTGCAGATTTATCTGTCTCTATACAGAGATCTCCAAATCGTGTTAGTATGAACCTGTGGTATCCTGAGTGTGATTGTTACCAATCGGAGAACCCATGATCCAATAATGCAAATACTAATTTTGACACACCAACGAACGTCTCAACATTGATGTTTTTTTGTACTATCGACTTCGATGAGACTACATCTGGTTTTGATGTGTTTGCCCATTCTGGAAAGTTCATAATCTGCCTCAGCTATGCTCTAATTTGTGTTTCATACTAAATTCTTAATGTACTTCACTCCCCCGATTATTGCTTTAGCCGCCTTGATGATATGTATTATTCTTTTTTGTTTGAGAATCAGTTAATTCTGTCTGTGGAAGAGGTGATAAGATTTATGATATTCTCATCACAGCCTTTGTCTACGGAGTAAGCCCACAACTGTCCCACTTGTGCTAGGTAGTAAACTACTCAGTTGTTTAGTGATCCTCTTGTTATTTTAGACAACTGTATGCAATTCAACGAAGTTGCGCTACCTCCGAATCTAAGGGCATTTTCCGTCACTTTCTCGATTCCATGTGTTATTCTGAGTGGGAGTGAACATTGTTTAAATGTAACTATAAATTGATGCTCAGTTTACTATTGCTGGTTTGATTACTTCATGATTGCGGAGATTTCTGAATTTCATTTTTTTGTGTTGTACTCACTTTTTCTGCTGGTACACTTTTAAGACGTTACGAATGCGAGCGGTATCAACGTTGTGAAGGTTACTTCTTACTTTGACGATGACCTTGTACACGCGTCAAAAAGAATGCTCTCTGCATAAACGACTTTCTGCGTAAACTTATTTGCAGCCTCTGAATATAATCACCGCGCACCCAAAATGTTCAGAGAAGTTTTCTGTCATTGATGAAACTGATTTCCCTGCGTTCTCAGTTCATTTTGTCAGCTGATCTAACGAACAACAGCAACAGAGATAACCAAAGGTATTTCAGGAAGTTCGTTTAACTACTTTCAAGTAGTATGCACGAAAATGACAAACTGTGGTTATGACGTGGTGATAACCATATACCGGATGCGTGGTTATCGTTTAATTTGCTGTTAAAACAGCCCTGATATTCCAAGAAACGTGCAGGCTTTTTCAATTTACTGAAGCAAACGTCAGCGCGTTAAGCGACTTCTTAGTATATCAGGAGTTAATTTAACCACGGTGTCGTGTTGGCAGTTCCTAAGTTCGTACACCCAAGATTTCTCTCGCCTTATGTTAATTCGGATCGGAAGTCGTACTGAGAAGACGGTGAATCTGCAAACACATTTTTATCACTTATTTACTCACCGTTCATCAGCAGACTTCAGCGTAACTGTTAAGGGCGCTAGGGATTCCGACGTGAGAGAACCTTGAGCTGCCGTGTAGTGGACGAATGTCGACGGAAGCTGAAGTCGTCCTTCAGAATTCAAACAGGCGTCAGATTGCTGGGGGGCGTTCGCAATGGCAATAGTTGAAACACAGTTCTCCTACTGAATATAGCCTACAGTAATAGAGATGACGCGGATTCAATATACAGTTAGTGGTTGGTAGTAAATTCACATTCATAAGGTAATGTGAACAGGTACGTTGGTACTAGTAAGGCAAATCTCATGTCACAGAGTAATTAGGATTTTGGAGACGTTGAAGGTGATCTCACTACAACCGTTTGCCCCACCATAGATGGCACATTACTTGTAAAACAAAGGCAGGTAGGCTTTACTTACTTTGACAAAAGTTCTTCCCCAAACAATTCATGCGCAAACGGATTGCCGCCTTTCAGATTAGACACAAATACTACTGCACATCTATGTTGGCACTGCTAAGGCGTAAACTATTGAAAACACCACACACGGTTCCCCAAACCTCAGATGACTGGCGTCAGTACAACAGTTTTCCTGACTTCAATTATGTCACAGAGTCTGATTGTTATCTGGTTCCTCCTAACCAGAATTTTTTCTCATTGTGAATGACAAACCGTTTTTTTAGATTGACTTAGGGCGTGTATATCATCAGGTTCTTGTGGCCCCAGATGATATTCCGAAAACAGAGTTTCTAATTACTTTCGGTCTTTTCGAGTTCCCCTAAATTTTACTCGGCCTACGCAGTTCCGCTGAAAGTTTCTAACGTTTCTGTGGGTCAAGTTAGACGCGTAGTTGATTTTGCTAACGTTACATCTGGATTATGTGTTGACTGCTAGTTGAGATATCATCGAACACGAATATCTCTGCTTATTTTTCGAACATTTTGCCCAATTGGGAATTACTCATAGTCACTTGAATTCTGTCTTCGGTGTAGAGTCATTAGAATTTTAACAATCTTCATCAATTTCAAGAGTATTCGATCACGGGACACAGATTAAAGCATTACACGTTTTCTCTGTTCCTGACTCCACTAAATCATTTCAGCCTTTCGTTGTTGTGATTAGCTACCATCGTCGTTTTACACCACAGTGTTCGCACGCTTGACACACATTAACCAATCTCTTACATTGATCAAAGATAGTCTCTTCTGCAGTTATCAAGCGTTACATGTACTTAATTCTGGCAATTGAGCGCCGACTGGAACCATCGCCATGTCGCATAATAATACACACCCTAACACCCGACTTTTTCTCTCAGCGGATGTTTTAGCAAACGCAGTTGTTGGAGTACTCTAAAAGACCGTTATTGAGAAACCACAACCCTCTTAGGTTTCTTTGGAAAGGTGTCTCTCGCCCAAGCCAATTCTATCATTTTCGTCATGGAACAATTTGCAATTTACCTATCAGCTCAACATTTTCCGAATGTCATACTTCCACTGGACTGACCAATCATGAATCGACTGTTTGAACATGCTTAACTCCTCGTCGGACAGACATTTCCCGCCCAAAATCCGTCATTTTTATTTCGTTGCACAGTTCACGACGTACATTTCTCATATTCCAGGACCTTACACTGTCGTCAAAGATGCTTTCTGCAAAGCGTGTATTGCTGCAGTTTCAAATTCAGCTGACGATACCACAAGGGCAATTTCATCCTAAATGTTTTGCATCTGTCCGGTTTCCCAAGATCCCCAAAACACACTCCCATTCTAGCAACGTATGTGGCAGTTCTTCCCTAATCATTCCTCTTGAGGTTCCTGCTATCTGATTGAGACATAACTCGCTTCCCATTACCTGTCATGAACACAATTTCTCTTCCACCACATTCATTTACTTGTACAGGTAAACACATTAAGTTGCCCGGTGATTCCCACCAAAATTCGACAGTGTTGCTCAATTTACCTGTGATTCGAGCACCAACGCATGTTTTAAGCGCTCTGGAAAGGGCGTGTCATCGTGTTTTTTATGTTTTGTTAATCGCGCGTAATTATCGCACTAGATGGCACTGTAGGTACTTGTTTGACTTAACAAAGATAGAAGCAACAATTTTCCAAACAAATATCACTATGCGCACCCGATAGATCTTTCTACAGCATCAATAGCTGATCGTTAGTTAAAATGTTTCACTTTTAAAATACATTTCGGCTTTCCTGTCTTGCAACATTAATTAAGTTACGAAAAGCTTCACTGCTGCCGAGAAAATTTAGACGTTTTCTGAATATGGTTTACTCTCGGTGAATTCGGTTCTTCATTCCGCTTGTTTTTTGTACTGAGACTCACTCTCGTCTCTTACCACTACATTGTTTCCAATCAATTCGGTTACCTTATCACTGGAGCAAGTTTCAATCAGTGGAAGGAAATGCCTCTTTTAAAACTGTTTTACAAGTAGACTGATCAAAAAATGTTCCGAAAAGCAGCCTGTGGTCCCCTATTTAGAAAGTGAAATAATCATGTCAAAATGATAGAAATTGGCTTTTTAAAGTTACGAATATATGAAAAGCGGTTACACTTAACATTCTTCTATTGGCCGAGCCTATAAAATGATTTACGTTGCGAGACGTTGTCGTTTAAGAGTGCTATATAGCCCATTAATTCCCAGTGTTCTGCGGTGGCAAGATAGCATGCAAAGACAGTTTGTATATTGCCGAAACCCTCGGAGGTAGCACAAGATGTGTGCTCGACCTGATACCAACCTCAATATCACTAGAAAGAACAACATGACGTGAAATAGGCTAATGCTCATGCGACGGTAACAACACCGTGTCATTTGAAAAATGTATAAGACATAGAAATGATTTTCATTAATATGCACGAAACCTGACTGAATATGAAATTCCTTTCGTAAGGTAGATAGATCACTTAGTAGATGGACTGTAAAAATATTCTCCCGGTACGTTATACATGATATCGACAGGGAGGTTAGTATAAGTAATCCACCGACAGCCGTAGGTGGGCGTCCTAAATGGAAGTGCGAGTAGCACAGTTTTCGTCTCCATAATACACGGATTGCGAACAAAATTCACCAATTTGTAAGTAATGTGACTTTTCCTGATAAACTAGGTCCGGGATGGAAGTGCAGTTTGTGGAACTACTTTGCAAATCGCACAGCCGACAGGTTAGTGTGAGTTTAATGTCGTTGCTTAGTTTCCGCTTTGAAAGACGATGTACTATCAAATTTTCGACGTCTGTGAATACATGCTGAGTCAGTCACCCGTGGTCTGGTATGCTCCATTATTAACCAGCTGATATGCGATTGACTCATTGTTTGCATGACCTTTCGAAGGCACCTTATACACTCTTTTCGACAGGGTCAGATGATAAGTGGTGTCTTGTGGATGTTGTGACGCTAACTGAGTTATACCTTTCGACCTATTGGGGATAACAGGTGAACATAAAAACTTACCTTTAGACTAAATATACTGCTGTATGCTCAACAGATTACTATCTATCCACTCATGGTCGCATATGTTAGCAAAAATGTGCGTGGCCGCGACTAAGGTGCCAGGATAGGACACTGTGGTTTGCATTGAAAGCGTCCAAAACTGTTGGTGAGTACTGAACACGGTTGTCCAGCGCAAAGAGGGCAACGAGATATATCGGCTAAGGCTGATAAACGTTATTCAGTAAAACGCATTGCAGACTGATGGCGGCAAGCTCAGAGCACCATTAAAGTAGGTAGTGATGGCCAACTGAGTAACCACCATCTGCTGCTGACGCTTGTGATAGAGTAACAGCCATAAGTGTTTACTGAAAAAGCACTTAATTCTGACAAATACTTGGAAACGAAGTCCAAGCATAGCACACTGCACGGCAAAAATTGTAAGATTCCACGCAGAAATCATAAATTAGCTGCGTAAGGAATGAAAACAACAAACTGGGTACTCTGGAGAATGTCCAAAGTGACTGGCGATCAAGCAGTTGGACAGTTACCCATGAGCAAGTGTGTTCCAAATAATGCCAGCTGGAGGTTAGTGTGTACGAAGGAAAGCAGGCGATTTCCACAGTCCTTGGATGTACTGTTGACAAACAACGTTTCGAAGGTCAAGCTATAATCAACTGCCGAGTCGAAATGGTGTAACGACGTCAGTGTCTGTTACTTCTCTAATGTAATGAGAAGATTCCACCACCGTTCCTTGTGACTAGGAATCACAGTTGACTGAGGTATGAAGTAGACGTTACGAGTATTATAAGCCTAACGTACTGTTGAAAGGTTCATCTGCATTAGTTAGCCATCCAGTTCGCTCAACATATGCCAGCAAACATTTCAGACTGACGGGCTTGAAGCGTAAATAGAAGTATCCAGCAATCATTGGTCACCAGGCTGGATAAAGTGAAACATCACAATCAATCTTTGTAAGTTGTCCAGGATGATATTTCTATGCAGCAGCAGTTGCGTTCGACGTTGGTAATTTGTCAAAAGCTGGTCGCTTCTTACCTCGGACGTAGTCCGAAAAGTGCACCACGTACGGTCCGTTCCTTAACATTTGTCGGACTTCCAGTGTATTTTGTAAGGACAAACTCTAGGCTAAGACAACGTCCGCACAAACGTTTGTAGAAAAAGACTGATTTTGGGGTAACCAAATTTTTGTGGACAGAAGCTAAACATCGAGTCGGACTAGAAACGATATTTTCGTGATTGTTTTGTACTGGAAAAGATAGGTTTAACATGCTTCACAAACACGAGTTACCCCCTGGTTCAGGTTTACTTTCGAGTTTCAGAGGGTGGAAACGGATGCTGTCGATAGGATGTCCAGAATTCTTGCAATTGCTTGCGACAGAAATGCATCTGCAGCTGCAATTGTCTCACTTGATGCAGGGATTAACAGACTTCCACCTATCCGTTTTTCACTCACACAAGCCTTTCTTGATTACCAAAGTAACCTATAGGGGTGATGGAAGATCAGAGAGCAGCAAAATTATTCAACAGTTGCTTGCAGCATTTAATATTCACCGTAATCCACCTTTAGACTAACAAAAATGAAGATTACCACCAAGACAGTCAGTTGGTGGTGTGAGTGAATGTGGGAGCGTTAACTTCAAACTTTGAAATCGAACGACATAACTTCTATTTCTGTAGCAAACCAGGGTATGGAAACAAAATTAAGGAAGATGTGTACCAATCAACCAAACCCACAGGACAGGTTTGTAGAAAGACATATTAACATTGCGTTGTTTATGCATATCCTAATAAATAAATTAAGATGTTTTCCTTTTTATTCCAGCAAGACCTCAGAAGTTCTGGAGTGCACAAAAGTACACAGAACTCATCTGCACCAATTTTAATGTACAACCCTTCCGTTCTGAGATCTATCAAACGTGGCATATTCTCACAGGAATGCAACCGTTTGTATAAGTGACCTATGTCTTCACGTACACACTCGGGACACACTTTGTCAGCTCCGAGACGATTCCAAAGCACTAGTCAAAATACTAAGAGTTCTTCTAATTACTGTAGAAATAGGGAAGGAGTCATGACTGATTTACGTTTAAAAGTGATTGATGCTATGCTGAGCATAAATCAAAACCAGCCAACCACGCGTTAATGCTATTCACAATCTTTTCATGTTTCCTTAACAATACGTATTCTGTAAGATTATTGGTTTATATCATGAATATCGCTTTTAGGTATTGTTAGGTAAAACTACCAGGGGCAACTCCGAATGGCATAAAACTCAGAACAGTAGAGTGAAGCCGGTGGAGAGAGAATTGCACAATAGCACAAGGAGGAAGCTCGAGTTAATATTTTTGCCATCCCCACTATCTCAACTTCTGGTCTGCAAGCAAAATATTTCCTTTGGTATCAAAACTGTTTAACATTGCCACAATTTGGGCTCTGTTCGGAGGCTGCTGATCCGTGAATGATTGTTATGGCGACCATTTAGAAAATAAAAACTGTGCGGAGAAGCAAAAATGAAACACAGGACGACGGATTGTGAAAAGGCGCAGACATAACTACATACATAAAATAATTTGCTGCCATCAGTCAGGTCTCTACTAGCATACTATGAGACGTATTGTAGGCCACGTTGTACACTCAACCACATAAACTTCCTGAATGTATACAAGGTTTACAAGAAGAATAAGTTTCTATATGAAGGGTTGCAAGTAATCTCACATCCAATGAGTCTGTCACATATACGCATGTATAGTGTCCACAATCCACAGTTATATGTTGTAATTCATTTTCTATACATTTTCATATATACCGTCCTGTTAACTTCATCTGTACACCTGTTTGAAAGCATCACCGTCACTTTTTTAATTGAATCGTCAACACGAATAAACGGGAGTTACCGCGCACCGTCCACATCTTCATTTGTGCGGAATTTTGGGCTGGTGAAGTAATTACACTGTGAAATCTTTTAGCTCATCGTATGGACTGATCTATTGATGCTCACCGTTCGTCATCCCACGCCGCATATGGGAATATCTAACGGTCTTCTACCGAATCTGCTCTCTGGCGCTGTCTTTTATTCTTATGGTGGTCTATTCAATTCAGCTGACCTTAATTTATCAGTGAGTCGTTCTTAGTCTACCGATAGTCCTTCCGTTTTATTTGTACGTATACCTTTTGAACCTATCCGTTACCGTTAAGCCTTCTTTGGTGTTACCATATTTTGGTCATTCTTAGCATTTGATTGATTAGGCCATCACACACGCTCGTACTTGTGCACGCAACCTAACTTCGGTTGTCATGGCAATAAGGATGTGACAACTGTATAGTAACTTTTCTACAGAAAATGTAACCTGGAACTTTTTGACTGTAACCGTGCCATGTTCTTATAACTAACAAGGGTCTGTC
The DNA here is from genome assembly GCA_013368495.1 of Paragonimus heterotremus. Classification (NCBI taxonomy): domain Eukaryota; kingdom Metazoa; phylum Platyhelminthes; class Trematoda; order Plagiorchiida; family Troglotrematidae; genus Paragonimus; species Paragonimus heterotremus. The sequence goes on from LUCH01001033.1 coordinate 149,837, forward strand.
CTATAGGTTACTGAACTTGATTGATACAAATCTAAGCAGACAAAGAACCCTCACGTTGTCACATCCGTTCACACTAACGATATCTGCCGTAGTCTTAGCTATCATATTAGGTACATTCAGAAAGGACTTCCAGCCACACACTATCCAGGTGCGTTTTGGAGGATGTGATGTCCCTGTCAACTACTCCCAATAGAATCTCGCTCTACACATTAACCGTTTGGTTACTGAAGAAACTTGCCCGTAAGTATGAACAACCCTCATTTTCATTCAGTCAGAAACTGTGACTTCTATTGTAAGCATCTAAACCCACTTTTTCGCACGTCATTGATCTCCTCGCCATGTGTACCTTTGACTATCCTGAAGATCTTGACAAAGTCTTTCTTTATTTTCTTCACTGCCTAGAAGTACAACTCCAAGTCCTTTAATCGATCATGGTATGACTTGCTTTTGAAACCTACTATCACTGAGGTATCAGACTGTACTCTCTCAAATCAGGAGATATACATGCTTACTGGTGAGCCCATGCTTGTACGCACTGCTCCACATATGGCTAAGCAGTGGGTATTAATGGCAACAACAAACAATTTTGGTAACCTATTAGACGGCACAATCTAAAGTATAAACAATTCAATGCGTGCTCTGTCAGCAGCCATCACACTGTGAGTTTAGGGCGTAGTCAGATCACCTTCGACGTCACCAAATTCCTAAACTCCCCGCGACTTGAGGGTTGCCTTACCAGTACCACCGTGCTTGTTCACATTACCTTACGAATGCTAATATACTACAAACCACTAACATCAAAGTTAGCATGTTGGTGTGAATACCTCAGTTTTTACTGGTGACTGTATAGTGAATCAGCGCCATCTCTACTGGTGCAAGCTACATTCAGCAGGAGAACGGTGTTTTAGCTATTGCCATTGGGAACGCCACCCAACTAGTCTGACGCTTGTTTGAATTCAAAAAGACGATTGAAGTTTCCGTCGACATTCGTCCTCTCTGGTGGCTGTCGTGCGGTTGTACAAAAGTTTCACTGCCGTCAAACTCCCTAGTGCCGTTAATAGTTGTGTTGAAGCCCGCTTGTGAACGGTGAGTGAATCAATACATAAAGTTTGTTTGCAGATTCACCGTCTTCTCATTATGACTTCCGATTTGCGTTGAGATAAGGCTGGGATTACTGGGCGTACGAACCAATGAACTAGCATGACGACAATGGTTTAAAATTATCACTTATCAAGAGGTTCAACTGCCGAGCCTTTCTAACACAGCTGATGGTAGAAGGTTCGTGAGGACTAAGCACTTCTAAGGGTTTCGAGTTGTCCGTTACGACTTGGCTGCCAGAAGCGTCTGCTGGAAGGTCTGATTTGAGAGAACACTTGGCTACTGCATTGAGATCTTGTGTTAGTCCGGTTGAATTTGCTAACTCCGTCACCCTAATATCTGCAAACACGAAGTACAGACTATTAAGTCTTGTCACGAGGTCACTTACAAAGATTAAAAAAAGAGGACCCAACAGAGACCCTTGTGGGACTCTAATGTGGGCTGTACCCATCTAACAGATTCGGTTTCCAGCTTTTAATTTAAAACTTTGCTATTGTACACAGTTGCTTGTTTGACTGAAGATACTAAGCCGTACGCCACAGTTGATAGTGGTTTAGAAAACCAAAAGCTTTGCTAGAATTTAAGTAACATACTTCAACATTACTAACTTGGTCCAATTTTCTTGTGACTCCATCCATGAAATATGAAAGACTGAATAGACTAGATTTCCGTTTCTGGAAAACGTATTTTGCATAACTCACAGGACGGGTTTCGACTATCTCTGTGGAAACCCTATTTTTTATCTACACTTTACGGTCAGTTTCTAATAATCCGCGTCAGCCTCATTGGTCTGTAATTTTCTTGTTTGTTTCGTAACCACAGAGGCTACTTTTTAATCACATGGAAACCCTTCATTTTTGAGGAGGATGTAAAGATTTGTCATAAGGGTCTTTGCGGAATTATATGCAGTGACTTAAACAAAACTGGACTGAACTCAAGTGGTCGAAACGTCACGTTCTACACTGGCGTATTACAGACAAAGACACTCAAAGAATAAATGGCGGCAGAGGATCACAAATTCATGTATGCTGTGCACACCTATCCCTGTTTAGCAGTCGACGTGTACAGTAGCCTCAGTAGTGAAGGGTGAGTGGGATGGTTTGAGCCGGAGGTATTTGCATCAATTACACCGCACATTTTGGAGTAGAAAAACCAACAAAGCAACTCAGTAGATCGTTGAACCAGTTCCGTGACGTTTAGTACTGTTAGCAACGCAAGTATACTGAGATTTACAATGAAAGTCGTCCCAACGACACAGATTTTGGCAACTGGCATCAAACGGTAGACACAATTTAGTTCTGTCTCCGAGGACGTAAAGACACCACAAAGCTTGGTTATTGAATCTTTCGAAGAACATTCAGGTTTATCAGTGAGTTACGCGTAATGCGTGAATCCAATTGCATTTGCTGAGACAGTACGTTAAATTGAGCAATCCTGCAATCGTCGAAAGCGTCAAAGTGGCAGTTGAAGACATTTACATTTACAAAGTACGAAAGGAAGTGTACAAAATAATACTCCTCTAACCATAACGGTGAATCAACCAGATACATTTGTAAACGAACAGGTAATAACCGTGATTACCAGCTGTGTCACTTTGTCACAAAATGGTCTAAAATTAACATGGAATGCGCCCGCTGAGTAAATTGACTTCAGACGAAGATGGACGAGACGTCAATCCCTACATTCAAGCATGATTCTGGAGTCAAACACATGTAGTCATGAAACTACTGAAATTCAAACATAAATGTCAAGCGTTTTCAGATGTACGCTTTTGAACAAAGAAACAAATAAATAGATAAATAACTGGGGAAGAACGAGATGAACTTTCCGCATGAAACCTCAGTACTCACTAACGATTTGGTAGAACAACAGACATGAAAACAAAGTATATTAAATAGCGTATTCATTCCAATAAGGCCTGTACCATGTCCAAATTGGACAACTGGACACCTTGGCTTTGTTACGCGTACAATAGTTTCCAATTAAGTAACAATCATCTGGCTTCCTGATAAACATACTTGGAGACGAATCTCACGGACACCTCGGAAACCTGATGGTCTGTACACTAAGCATATAGCGAAGCCTAGTCCGTGCCATGTTCGACATTCCTTAGGATGTGATACAGTTTAGTCGTTGCAACAGAATGTAAGTACTTAAGCTGACATAAAACGGACGAGACTCTAACGACTAAGAAATCACAGAGATTTATTTTACAGCGGGTCTAACTGAAAGGTTGTCGGTCACACTCCAAAGTGCGTTTCTCGAAGTATTAAGTGGGGTCACAACTATTACCATATGGGGGGCAAGTTGCTTATATGAAAAGTGAAGTCCGAAGCAGTGTGTTGCAAGGTTTACGCCAGTACGTATTTCGCTGCATGGAAAACGGTTATGCCTTTTGTTCATTAAAAAATTCAGCCCTAAATCTAGCTCACAAAGAACAGGTGCAGCTAGATGTTCCCAAAAGGAGGATGACATGAGCTTACTACCATATAATCGTCTCCAGGAAGCCATCAAGCGGGGCTTTAACACTGTTAAGTTGGCTGTATTTTACAGAACCATTCACATCCCAGCACTTCATCTTTTCCTGCCTTTGTCTACGCCCGGCAAGTATAATGTCAGTACAGATGTAGAGTCACCTACTTTGGCAGAACTGAGCGTCAGTTACAGACCAGAATCAATGAACATAGGCCGAATTGGTTTAAACGCCAGATTACGCAACCGATCGACGCTACGCCAAACGCTGTCAACACCACCCGGATCTACAAGTAGTCTGCCTTAGCCATTGTCTGACACTTGGTGTTGAAGTACCATCAGCTGGACACGGCCAGAGTCGAAGATCATCTACACGACTACCAAGCCAAACCTTATTTGATATGCCTAGGCGGTTGCCATCAGAAGAAACAGGCCCGTCCTTGCCATTTAAAAGTAACTGTTCATCATCCTGTGATTGCCCTGGTAGTGGTAGGGTCTGTGTGCCAATAGAAAATTGACACTTCACTGCAATTCGCTTCGCGATTTTGATTTGATAAAATTTGTCTTTCTTAAGCACCTTTAAGTATACAGCGTAACCTGTCACGTTATAACTCATTTCCGTTTTCAAATTTATCACGAGGGGAGATTACTCTGCGTTTTTACGTCACAGGTCTCCATAAAATTTGTTGATTCTTTTCACTATTGATCTATAGAACCTTTCAACGCTTTCTACATCAGCGAATCTTAAGAGTGTCTAGGTATTGTGTTGACAGGCACTTTTATCTATCAATCACACAAAGACAGCCAGTTTTGTGGGGGGGGAAGTTGATGTTTCATACAATCCACCTCCGGTCTTAGAGACCTTTTGACCCAAATTTCAATCTGTTCAGCCATTGCCGCCATGCGTCTTTGTCATATATTCTGTTTGTATTTAGTAAGCAGTTGATGAGGTCACCCGAAATAGTAACATCCCACAACGTTTTTCTTCTTACTGTTTTTATTGCAGTCCTTTAAAAAGCAGTGATAAATGAGTAGATTTTTTATATCTTCGCGATGCCCTCACAACGACATGTTTAGCAGGATTATTTACCCACAAGAAAAAGGTCACTCTCTATATCCTTCAAGCGATCAAACATGGGTGGACAGCATCCCAACTTGAAAATCGGGTGAGGCTGTTGGCTCTCTGTACGCAGTCCACAGTCCTCACAGGTATTCATATCACTGGAGTTTATAAACCAAGCAAACTTAACGTTGGGCTGGTTTTCAACTCTTTGAAAAGCGTACCAAAAGTGGCGCTTCCTAGTTTGAAAGATAACCAATTTGTCTAAATCAGTAACGCACAATTGCCTGTCAGTGTTATGAAAATAATCTTACATGGACACCAATAAACCGTTGTTGCTTATTCCCTCAATGTTTGCAACCTAAGTAACATGAGTTTCCTTGTTCACTACATGCCGGTAAACCACAGAAGAAAGTCGTCGTCTGACCGTCACGATAAATTTTTTGCTACACCATATTTCAGTAGCTGATTCCGGGTGGATTAAAGAGACATTGAATTTTACGATGTATCGAGTGGTTAAATAAAGAACACAGGCGTTTTCCAAAGTATAGACAAGCCTGTGATGGAATGATGGGTATTTGCCGCCGGGAATGCGCGTAGTCAGCTGGTCAAACTGAATGATACGAAGGTGGCTGGTTCAGACGACATTCACGCGGTAACTCTAAAGCCACTTTCTGATGCACTACCAGTTCTAAACATTAGCTGCTTTCAATCCTCGTAACAAAGATTGCAGTTTGGGGTTGGGCTCGGACTGTGTACCTGTAAGTCTCACGCCGTGTGTCTTGGAAAGGACAAGATCGCCCGTCACGTCACGAACTATGAACTATTAACGACTTAAGAACATCGCTTCAAAAACAAGCGATATTGCGTTTTGGACCTGCTGGCTTCCTTGAATGAAGTCAAGCTATAGTTAAGTATGTGATAATATGGTGATGGCTGTTACGTTCTGTAAATCATAAACATCTATTGTTGAGACTGGGGGATTTTAACATACTTCGTTAAGAATTTATGAGACACAGGTTCGGCTGAGCGCGATTGATGCACATAATTTCAAGTGATACTCACAGATGGTGGTAACGTATTACGACAAATATGAAAATCCGTAGGCACAACAGGTGCAATAACATAGAAGATGAAAGTATACAGAGTGAGAGAATAGATTACAGGATGGAAGTGATTTGATGAAAAACATGACATCGGCCCAATATACTCTTTACATGATTACGCTCACAGAATGTCTGAAACGATAACTAAAGTCGCGTTAGACCTAAGCGTCACAAGTAAAGGCAAATAGATTAAGCTATTATTTAACGTTGGGGGCATTAGAAAACGTAGAGGTAAGTCTGTAAGAAGAGCAAAGGACAAAAACTACGAACTCCCATCAACCAATCTACCAACGACTGATCAGCAGTTCGTTAAATGGCTTGAACTATCCACAGGTCAAACAACTGACGGATGGTTTCACCAGCATAGGACCTCAGAATTTTGGATGGGGTTGCGTTTTTTCACATAAATAAAATTAGTGGAATCAAAAATGAAAAAGTTGACAATGATAAACGGGTAAAGGTAAATTACTTGAGGAACTATAGAGCAGAACGCAACATGACCCTTCTCTAAAAACATATATGCGATATTAAACTCGGCCTGATAAGTCGTGAAAAAGATGACGCTGGCAAACATTACTTGTAGTATAACATATTTTAGTGTCTACTATTAGCTGCCATTCTTTATAACATATTCGCACGTATTTGTATACATGTCTTTATCAACATCATCTATAACCCTGTTTAAAAGCTACACAATAATTTCAACTTTGCTTTTTCAGCGATTTCAGCGATTTGTTCACGGGATCGAGGTAGGAAGCCCAAGTCACCCGGATCCAGTCAGTTTGTCCGTTTCGATGTCAGCGGTTTTCTGTTGACCTG
>LUCH01001034.1:11977-34586 GCA_013368495.1 Paragonimus heterotremus
ATTATTATTATTATTATTATTATTATTATTATTATTATTATTAATAATTCAAAATTTGTTTGAAATTTTCTCGCTGTCGTTGCCCATTCATATTTTTGTCCCAATGGTGTTTTGTGCATTATAAATTTACATACGATTACTCTTGTTTGTTAGCGAATAACGTACCTATTTCGTTACGTGGCGGATTATTATCTGAGCAGATATCCGTTCGGTTCCACTTTTTCCCAGCTTTACTTTCTGCTCCTGTTGCCTACCGTTCATTATATCACGCTAACACATCCGCCTTCCTTCACAATGACACGCACCAGCTCCAGCAGTATCGGTGTATCAGAAGTATCGAGCGCATATGGCCGTTTCGGCTGTCACAAGACTGCTCAAAACGGCATACAATGCCAGACATGTTTACACTGGTGCCACATCAAGTGCACCGGCCTCAAGGAGAACCAATACACTCTGCTGGCTTCGTCAAAAAAGCCATTTATCTGCATGAACTGCTCTTTCGTGAAAGCTGCAATTCGTCCGAGGCTGTATCCGTTCCGCTACCTGCCACCACCAGTGAGCAGATACGTGACCCGCTAAAGTGGAGTTGCAAGACATCTAAAGACGTCAATGCAAAGCACATGGACACGATGGAAAAAGCTCTGATAGAAACACAGACGGCTCCATCTGTCACAAGGTCAGAACTGACCTCACTGAACGAGTATATTGCGCCAGCCCTTCCGGGTGTGGCCGTTGCCGGTAAGGCAGTGACATTATCCATAGCAAAAGTTGAGGAAGCCGCGACAAATCTGAGGGACAAAGCACTTCAAGAGAGGAGGCGTGTCTTGTGGGGGCGATTTCCGACCACACCCTCTCCAGGTGAACAGGCAAGGGCGGTGTTAAACGCCGCATTCCCCCCAGAATTGACAACCCCAGTTTCGGCTAGCAGATTCCGCTCCAAAACTATCAAGACGTCGCTTGGACGTCTCGTGACGTTACCGGCAAAGGTCAGCACGGGGGAGGTACTGGACGAGACGGTTCAGTTAAAAAGTCTGCTAGTTTAAAAGGAACCTCACTAGATTGCTCATTGCAGGAGCGGCAGAAGCGCTCCCGGCTTGATAGAACAAGGCCACGCCTCATGGCTGACCCCAAAATTCAAGCCAAATTGAAGGTCCATATTCCCATTGTTAAGAAGGGACCAGTACCTCCGAATGTATCATCCCCTTCGTCCACACCCACACCAAATTCGACTAACCCCATCCCCTCGGATGGTCTATCATTTTTGGAGCTACACGGGTGTAAACCAGTAGCCCACAAAGAGACCACAGAGCAGTAGTCTTGTTCTAGACCCCCCACCAATTAGACTTTCAAAATGTTCTACTCCAACTTGCTTTATTCCTAAAATTTACAACACAATGAGTCTCCATGGGTCACCTCTAGCTTCTAGAAGGGCCTATAGTTGGCTTATTCCAGCCGCATTCCCCTCTACTGGGTCACGGTCATTTCTTGATAGGTTCTCTTCCAATCAAAAATCACACCCAAATGTTCGGGGGTGCAATACTGCAAACCACCCTCTAGTACTTCAGAAAGTGAAGGCGGTCTACAAGCCACCAAACGTGAGCAACCAGAAACGGAAGAAGCTTCCCATAGAAAAGCTCACATATGCTTAGGTGGTGAGGAAACGGCCGCAACCCTCCAAGAGGGCTCAGGAGACTCTGACGCCTTCTACACACGCCCCCTCGCTACCAGGACTGCTTCCTCATGATCTTCCTTGCGCTCTTCAGTCTCTTTTTGCACCCAGCCAAATGAAGAGGTAGCCCTCAGGTGCGTGTACACTAACTGTCTGAGTCTTTTAAACGAACTGCCTGGAATCAGACAGTTGGTGCACCACACTGGTCTTAATGTTCTTGCTGTAACGGAAGCCTGGCCTTTCGCAGATATCAGTGATAAAGAACTGCATGCTCCTGAATACTTACTGTACCGAACAGACTCCTCCCGTGGACGCATGGTATGTTATGCTGTTTTCATAAGCCAGAAGCTGCCAATACCAACTGTCATAGGGGAATTTACCTTTCCAGAGAAGTATGCCGGACTCTGGTTTAAACTCCAGCTTTGCAGTCGTGACACGCTCCTTGTCGGTGTTATTTATCGATTGCCGCCGTGCGGCGCATCTGACGACGAAGCCATTCTTGCTGCCTCATACTATCTCTCGTCTACACGGCTTTTCTCCCATCTTCTCATTATGGGTGACTTCAACGCACCCAAACTCAACTATGTAGTTGTTTCTCATGGGGATTCTGACTACGGATTTTCGAAATCAGTAGCAACATTGATCCATGGAAAAACCTGCACACAACATGTCGAGCTACCTACAAGGTGCCGCCCAGGGCAGACACCTTCTTTGCTTAATCTTTTTATTACAAACGAAGCTCGTCCGGTGAATAGAGTGGTCATCAAGCCACCCCTCTAACACAGTGACCATATATTACTTGCTTTCGACTATATCTGTTGCTGGCTACAGAACGTCGTAGCAAACACTTCATTCAGAAATTTCCAGAAAGCCAACTTTGGCGCACTGAAGACAGTCCTAAGTACACTCAAACTCGTGTCTTATTCAGTGAGCATCAACTATCTTTTTTTAAAGACGCCATTCACGAAGCCAATGAGACATTTGCTTCTCATAGAAGTCCTCATCTCGCTTACCGCTTCCGCGTAACATGAGTCGTCTTCTTGGTTCACGTTCTGGTCTATTCTCCAAGCAGAAACTGGCGAGCAAGCCGGAGGATCTAGAAGCCTTTTGCTCTGTACGAGACAGATGCAGGTGGGAAGTCCGTCAACATACCAAACAGGCACAGACAAGAATCCTACTGGTAGCTCGGGAGAATAAGACTTTCTCTTCAACTACATGCGTCTCCAGAGAAAACCTAAGCCATCAGCGCCTTCTCTGCGGCTTCCCGACGGGGAAACCTTTTCCGACCCTCAGGTGGTTGCTGAGATTTTCAGAGAATACTACTCAGCAGTCTACGATGGGGCTCCGGAAGACACGCATCCGATTCTCCCTAGGATAAATTCCCAGTGCCCACTCATAACAGCTGAAATCTCTATGCTTGACGTCGATCTTGCTTAGGATCAACCCTTATAATACAATGGGGCCAGACGAGATCCATCCTCAGATCATGAAAACCGCGGCCCTTGATTTGGCGGTTCCCATCCGTAGTCTGTTTAAATACACACTTCAGACCAGAACTCTTCCGAGGGCATGGGAAGAGGCCATTGTCGGACCTATATTTAAGACAGAGGATCGTCATTCTCCTGCGAGTTGTCCGCCAATCAACCTCACCAGCATCCCATGCAAGATAATGGGTCGCCTGTTAAAACGCGTCCTTCTTAAGCATCCCTTCTCGAGTAATTTTTTTCTCCGTTACTCTCCTGATAGCACAATTAGGGTTAATTTGGGGTAAATCCCTAATTCGGTCTAATGGACCAATCCGGAGACCATTTTGGGATTTGTTGGGGATTTGACACATGTTCCCTAGTTTAACACTAACAATCGTAACGCACTAATGTTTTGGTTGGTCAATTTCCCGTACTTCAATTTTGCCCTAAATTAACCATAAACCACCTAATTTACCCCTAAATTAATCCAAGATTACCACGAAACGACCTATTTTATCCCTCAATTACCCTCAGACACCCCATTTCACCCCCTAAATTAATCTGAAACGACGTATTTAACACAACCTTAAACCGGAAACAACTGAATGCAACGTAACCGGTTCCGAAACAGCGTACGTCCACAATCTTGCAAGCACTGCACAAAAATCGTTTGCCGCGGTAAACGTGAGAACGCGTTCTCACGCCGTGATAAACTGGGTGGGAAGAAAACCAGTCGGCAATGAATAGTGGGAGTATATTACAGTAAATCAGATATACAGTAAAGAATCTCCTCACGCACACCTCAACCTTTTGCATGTGATATTCAGTCCTGGAAAGAAAAGCGAAAATCACTGGAATGAAGTGAAACAAAATGCAAACAAGAAAGTACACAATTTTCGAAATTACGACCTCAGGCTACACGATATCACAACAGATTGAGACTTAAGGTTTGCACAAGTGAACACCATTGAAAATCAACTTCATGTGAAAACACATGACATACCCACAGGTGACACACACTTTCATAAGATGAGATTCATAAATAACCAAATCACGTCACTCTCATTGCCTCTTTAGAAGCTTAATTGCAACGGTGTCTTTGGTCTTCTCAGTCTGCATTTCCCCCCACAGTCACGGGCGTCGTAGAATGAGCACCGGTTAACGTCCTCCTGTCCTGTTCCCGGACTCATTTCGTGTGATAGACCAGTTCCTACGTTCGACATAAATTACGTTACTGCAGCATTCCACTGATCTTCTATTACTTGTCGTAGTATTGAGTCTTTGAAAGTGAGCTTATTTTTCCCTCCGCCATAAGTCATCTCTAACGCCAGCTGTGATCCGATGGCCTCCCGCATACAACGGCGAGGCAGTAGTATGGCAGAGGGAGCACTCATTGCTTTCAGGTGGTCCATCTAACGATGTTCAAATTATTAGCCGTACACACACCACAATTGTCCTGAACTGTTGTCCTCGTAAACTGGCTTCCAGTTTACGAAAGCCTGATACACTATTCATGGCAAAGCGTGTGATCGGATGTCGCCCACAGCCTCATCCTGAGCGTCCACACCAGGGAGCAGGCGGCGTTGATTTAGACGTCCCTTTACAATGGCCACATCTTTAATTAATTTGTGGTGATTGTCAGTAAACCTACTTTCCATAACTGTTGTTTTATTATGTTGTTGACAATAAGTTGCACAATTGCGCTGGACGGATAAATTACTTGCTTTGCCTAGTCGGAGCGTTTTTCCATTCGTACCCGCGAAAATTAAATTCGTCAAGCTTAGAAACACATAGGATGACCTTGAAGTGCAATTTTCTAATTGGGCAATTCATTCTTCTAGATCAAGATAGGGGAATTCACGTTGATAGATGCATACATATATACATATATACTTATGGTATATGCATGTTGAAAAAGTGTATTAATCTTAAGGAACGCCTACACACATAAGTGAAACATACATGTCCGTATATATAAAATTATATATGCATAATACTATATATATAATTATGTATATGAATAAAAGCATACCACATATATATGACATATGTACATATACATTGTAATATATATGTATATTTAGGTATATGTACAATAAAAAAATTGTAATAAATTACAATGTAATATGCATATCTCGGTAATTGTTTATACACACGCATTTATACATACAGGGAATAAATTTTGATATATATCACAATTTATATACATATATATTCATATATTTCTATATATATATATATGATTATCGTGTACACGATACTCACATACCTTACTGCTTACATATATATATATAGTGAGGTATTTGATTAATCATGTATACACATGATAATTATCATGTGTATATAGAAGATAATTTATATATATATAGCATGTACATCTTTATATATATCAGAAGGCTTCAGGTATGCCCGCACGTACGCACTTAGCTGCCTGGTCTGCCCGCAGAGGACCCACTGAAGAAAGACTCGGTGGACCTCACTTGTCTAACGTCAATGGTTATGGCAAATTAATTTGCAAGTAGACGCAAACAAAAAAATTGACCTTAGCTGATGAAATCATTTTGTGGGTGGCCCTGAATAGAGCCATGGGTTCTTTCATGTGGTACTGAAAAGTGCCGTTCTTCCATCCTCCTGCATTGGATTGGTCACGTTGCGTGATCCACGTCGTTGCAGTCCACGCACGTGCAGACCGGTTGAGACGCTTTGTAGTTGGAACTTGAGTGATGGTACCAACCACCGCATTGATTGCACTGTACCCAGTGAACGTTTTCTTAATCTAGGTCAACAGGGTCCTCGTTCTTGAAGCATATCTAGCAAACATTGCAGCCTACAAGTTTTATTGCACGCCGCCATTTAAAACGTTCCCGAACTCTAGTTTTGAAATACTTCAGCCTACCCTTAGCAACTCGTCTAATACGAGCTGTTTCCATGAGATCCCCGATTATATCGATCTCCGGCTGTTCCTGGTCAATCACACGGCTTTCGAGATTACACTTCCTACGCTTGCTAGATGGAAAATTGGACGCTTTTGCGGAGACCACGGGCATGTGGTTCAATTCATCCGACATACATGTAATCTTGCTAGTTGACTGTATTTCCGTATCGCCCCTTGATAAATGTGCCATGGGGAAAATGCTGCAGTTTGGAATATCAGAGTTTACTATCAAGGTTATCCGGACCACTGACACCCGGCTGCTAGCAGCTCCTTAGGGGTCGATAGAGTCATACCACTCGCCCCCCGCTATCGGTTGTTTTCTTCGACCATAAGTTCCCGAAAGATGGTCGGCCGCTTATCTGAACAACCTCCCCATCTGGGATTGAACAATGCAACAGAAGGTCAGGATGGTTCGACAGTAATTCATTTATCCCTTGCAAGGCAGCAACATGTCCACGATTATTAGCAGCACTCGGGCACTCTAAAGTGACGGCTAGATCTTGGCAAACGTCCCCAGCATTTCTTATACGGTCCAAACGAGATGTGGACACAGGCACAGGTATACAAACTACGGATTCATCACACTGAGAAAGCCGGATTTTGGCTTCATCATTGGCTAGCAACAGTCATCGGCCTCCGTCGATCAAACTAGAAAGGGGTCGCTCAATCGAGCGATATACAGCAACCACATGGCAACAAGGGATCAAACACTGAGCTGAAAAACAGCAATCACATTTATTATCCCTTACGATATCAACGTGGAAAATGCGTTGTTTGGTACAGCGCACTTCCCACGAACCTTTTGCATACGCTACATCCACTATCGTTGTACTGTTGTAACGTTTAACGAAGACATCCTTAGCATACTGTGACAATGCACGGACGTTCGTCAAACTATTGCAACGTTCTACTATATGTTGGAAAAAAAGCATACACACTGGACCGTTCCGAAACAGTACTTTTTGTGTGCTTGTTCTCGTTCTCCACATGATTGGTGGTGTGGTTTCCGAACAGCACAGTGGCCTTAAGTTTACGCGAGGCCCACCCGTTTTTACAAGGAAGCCAAGTATTAACCAGATACTAGTGTGCTTCAGTGCTGACAGACTTCACGGCCCTCTGTTTCCTGTGAAAACCATATTACGAGTCCGCTGATACAAACGGTTCTTCTGGTATTCTCCTAAGCCTACCAACTGACGATATCGCTTAGACACGTCATTCGGTAAATGAAAACGGTGAAATACTATTGCACTGTGTGGTAGCACGTCACGTACTATCCTCCATTGTGCCGCAGAGCGGTCAACAACGAGGGTTCGAACGGTAGACATGCTAGGCAACATTTTTAGCATGCACTGCAAGACTATCCTATAACTCTTAGTAGTCTAGTTCGGCATCAATGCGTAAAAATACGTGAAGTCCACTACAGTCACATCTACCAACATAGCATGCCATGGTATGAAGCCGCCGTAATTTAGCTGATGAGTGGCATCCCGCAGGATAACATCCCTAAAGCTAGGACACAGCTGGAAGGCACTTTTAGGTACAAACATAGCGAACCTGAGCACACGTTCTCTCAGTAGAAAGCTATAATTGTCTTCCACTTTCAATAAGTCTCGCAACTTAATAATTTCATTGCGATCATCTAATTTGTTATGCATAGTGCGTAGGTTGCCTAAATCATGTCGACGCATCCTAACCCCATATTTCTTGTTTACGTATAACCTCATTCCCCGAGCATTCTTAAAATGCTCCATCATCTCACACACATGCAAGTTCTCATGAGCAGCCAACCTTCCATTCCTGGGATATACATGAGGCTTACCAACTTGAAAGTTGTGTGAGTGGACCAGATTCGCCTTTCCGATGTGATAACCGTCAACACGATAGTGTACGACCCAGGAAGCATTACATCTGTAGTTTGCGAATCTATAATTAGTTATTACATTAATTGGATGAATAAACTACCATTTGGAGGGCGCTGTCCGACGTGTACACTGCACACACTTGTACACCACACTCCCATACGGGCAGCCTGGCGGCAGTTCTATTCCCCTATGTTTCTTAGCACTTGCAGCTGTCTGCGAAGTGTTAATGAAAAAGCTTGTGCAGGTCTGCCGTTGAAATTTGCGCAAGTCATCCAGGTACTCTTCGAATTTCGTGTACCTCAACTGGAATCTTCTTCTGAAGTTGCTCTCATCGTTCACCGCCATGCTGGTTCAACGTACGGAAGTGATGCACCCGGAATGGACCACTCAAACAATATCTGATATGAGGTGATGTCACGTTGAATAAAACATGCCGTTTTCCGCATATGACTCAGAAACATTATTTGTACCATTTGGCTAACACTTCAGGTCACATTAATTTCGTCAGAGTTTCTCAACAATTCGTATACGAAAGGATAAACACTCCCTTGCCTAGTTCGGTTGTTAGTATTATTGCGTCGAAGCTAGCTGTGGGGTTGAGCTAATTCAACTGCCTCATTTCTGTATTCCTGCAACCATCACAGTTGGCGTCGCGGACTTCTGTAAATTTCTACGATGGATTCCTGTCCACCTGAAATTCTCAATATTCATAATTCGTCGAGAGAAATCGAGGACTATTTCGAACGTTTCGAAACATGGTGTCTCAGGCAAATAGATGAAAGCGGATAAGAAAGGCGTCCACTTCCTCACCGTAATTAGCAAGGATGCGTACAGCCTGGTGAAAAACTTGGCATTCGCTGATTCATCAATTTCTCTTCCCTATGAACCCCTGAAGAAAAAGCTGCTTTCACATGTTCAACCTGTAAACTTTGAAGCAGCTGAACGAGCTGAATTTCATACGCTCATGAGGAAAGAAAATCAGGATATCAGACAGTTTATTCCCGAAATTTAGACTGAAGCTGCCCGGTGTAATTTCGAAGACCAGTTACAGGCTGAACTCTATGACCGTTTGATTGCTGGAACAAATTTGCATGATCTACAACAGAAGCTTGTGCTGCTCCCGAATTCCACCTTTCAGTCAACTAAAACACTGTGCAAGCAGTATCACGACAACAAAGCTGCTGTGAAAGATGAATTGATGGTTTTATGCAACAACAACAACGTGAGACGATCAGAAGGTCAGCATAGGCGGCTGTCTGAAAAGGTAAATACTGGAAACACAATTAATGATAATCATCCTACACCTGATCCAAATGAAACTAGTCAGTGGAACGACTGTAAGTCATGTGGTTGCAAGAACATTCTGTCCGTCTGCCATAATTCACAGTCTTCTTTTATACATTCCAGCTGTGACGATGATAACTTGAATGCTGACTTTCACTCCATTGTTCTTACAATGATTTTTATCAATCCTGTTCATTCCACGCACTATATAACACAGTCGTTCATCGCTAACGGTGGTCCCCAACATTCATTCATCGTTGACACCGGTAGTATTGAATCTTTTATTTCTGGACACGATTTACCTATTCTTGGCGAATGTGAACTTACACTCACAGATGTGCAGCCCGCAACTAATTTATGTTCATTTTTCATCATTAATTCTGGTCTGTCCATTGTCGGTCTTTGAAGCTCTCTCTTATATTGTCTGTTAAATCTTCTGAGACTGAAAGTTTCGTTTCTGAGTCTGTTTCAGATTTGCAGTCAGTTACTGAAAGAGTATCTGCAATCGACCCTGCGCCGGCAAGAATTCCTGAACGTGTGAAAAAGAAGCAACGTCACAACTACTGGCGGGACTTTCATTTGAACTGCGGAGGATGTGTTGACTATCAGTAAACCTATTTCTCATGACTGTTGTTATACTATATTGTTTACAATAAGTTGTACCATTGCGCTTGACGGATAAATTACTTGTTTTACCCAGTTCGGTTGTTGTTATTATTGCGTCGAAGCTAGCTCTGGGGTTGAGCTTATTAACCTATTTCATTTCTGTATTCCTGGAACCATCACACAAATCCTCCTGTTTTGCGGCAAATTCGTGGAACATACGTACTATTCTGGTGAGTGGAGAGGGAAGAGCCGATTCGTTTCGTAGAGAAGACGCTGCCAGGGGAGCCAGGGACGAACTGGTGGACGACTGCAACGAAGGCGGCGGTGGTGCCAACGGAAGTAACATGCTATAGCCGCCCGATTACAATAACATTCACAATGCTATTAACCGAACCTAAATTAACATATTCGCCCGGATAAACGGCACTTACGGGCGAACATCTCGCTTTCGCCAACAACGTTCGGTCATCACTAGATAATTCCGGCATTCTTTTCTTCAACATTCGTAACAGTCGTGTCACTCGTACTTTAGGAGTGTCCCTGAAAACTGCGCAGTCCCCCAGGAGGTCGCGGATGCTAGCTTTAGGGCGCCCACCTTCCGGATTCTGCACGCCAGTTCTTGTTATTTTTTCCGGTAATTCTGAATTCAATCGTTTTACTATCATTGCAGTTAAAAATACCTTCAGATAGCGGCTGTGATATATTTTCCCGCACGCACCCAAGTGCGGCTGCAGAGCTTTGGGAAACGTCCACACTATTCAGCGAATCTTGAACATTGCGATGGAATTCAGCCAATGAACGTTGCAAGTTTCGACAAATGGTGGAACGACTGGCTAACACCTCAGAAAACCACTACAGATTTAATAAACATATTGATGTCTCTTACATCGGCATTATCATGATGTTAGTCAGACATAATCACAAGTCCGGAGAGGCGAGTAAACAACAGACACGGCCAACGGGTGCAAAGTTCAGCAACGAGCGCATGAATAACACAGGCGGTCAGCGTTTGTCTAAAATAACTAGTTTATACGTACGACGAATACTTCCTCAATTTTATTGCAGTCCGTTTGTGTTATGTACTTCGTGTACCATAGAAATAGGCACTATAATGGCGAACAGGCGATCACATACATTTTCACCGACCAACAAACTATTGGTCAAAAAAATCCATCCCTAAATTAACCCTAACCCAATCCCTAATTGGTGTTAGGAGGGTCAGCGTGGTGTAGCGGATTGGAACGTTTCAATCTATAATCGTGCCTATCCCCCAGAAAACCAGTTAGTAGACAACGACGTGTATTGCAAGTAGACCGGGAAAGCAAGCTGTAAACAAAGCACAATAGAAGCAAAACACGACAAACCAGTAGCTGGCGACCGGAAAGTGTTAATTGTCAGTAGTGACCTTGACGATCGAGCAAACGAGAAAATGCAGACATGCAACCAAACAATATCAAGAGTGTCAGCAATCAAAATAAATAACAAGATAGGTTGAATATGTGGCAAACCAACAGTGTCTCTACAGAGGTCCCCCCTAGAAGACTTCAAGCTTGAAAGCCTTCGACAAAAATCAAAAAGGAAAGAGAGCAAGAGACACTAGATTTACCGTGGGTTGGGTGGAGGTCAGTTGTATTCAAGAACAGCTGCGTATGCTACGCTGAAGAATGTTGGCAACGGTGAAGAGGGGTCGGTCTGCTTGCAATATCCGGAATTGTCCATGCGCCCCTAGGGTGGTGATTTCGGAGCGGGCTACCCAACCCGCCAAAACTCGAGGAGAAAAAGATGGGAGGTAGGCTTTCCCCACTGCTGCAACGACAGACGGGAGTGTGCTCTCCCCCCCGCCGTAACCTATGCGCTCTACCCGGAATGTAGAAAGGAAACAAGTATCTGGCGAGCAAAAATTATACACAGACTCACCGTGTAACCTTCTGGTGCTGAATTAAATTGAGATATTGCAGTACCAAAAAAGTTTTTGTTGTCGGTTTTATGTTTTTCGGATTTTTTTGTTTGTTTCTGAAATGGGGACATCGCTGGAAAAAACTATGTTTAGTAAATAACGTCTACGTAGCGTTGGGGAAAGTGAACGCGACGTCCTGAGCGCGTGTGGCGCGGGGCAGGTAGTGTGGAAGCGTCCGACGGAGAAGACGGTGTAGGTAAGGGGGCTTCAACGGATGGCCGAGAGGAGGCTCTGGCAATGTCGTCATCTTCATGGGCGACTTTCAGACGATCGACGGAACCGGTGTGGTGGCGACCATGACGGTCGATCGTAAAGTGCCCTGGCGTGCGTCGAAACATTTTGAAGGGGCCCGAGTAAGGAGGGTGAAGCGGCCTGCGTACCTCGTCGTAGCGGACGGGTAGATGTGAACAGTTGGCCAAATCCTTGTGCATTTGCACTGGCCTATTTTGTTCACGTGGAGGTGTGGGTTGAATTTGCCGCATATATCGAGACAGCGTGGTAGCAAAGGTTGACGGAAGAGAAATTGCTAATGGAGGGGGTGAAACAAATTCACCGGGTAGACGCAAGGTGCAGCCAAACACCAGCTCTGCCGAGGTGCACTGAAGATCATTCTTCAATGTGTTCCGGATACCCAGAAGAACAAAGGGAAGGAGTTCACTCCATGTCGGATTAGAGGCGGCACAAAGCGAAGCTTTAAGCTGTCTATGGAAGCGTTCCACTAAACCATTCAAGGAAGGATGGTATGCCGTGGTACGAATACGCCGGCATCCAAAAACGTTCGTTATAGCTTCAAATGTTGAGCATTCGAAATGCGAACCGCGGTCCATCGTAATGGTTGTAAGGCATCCGTAGTTGGCCATCCAACGTCCCAAGAAGGCGTTCACGACAACCTCAGATGAGCAATTCTTTAGTAGGATGGCATCCGGCCATCTTGAAAATCGGTCTACACAGGTCAATAGGTAAACATAGCCGCATGAAGGTGGCAAGGGTCCAACTAGATTTAAGTGGGCGTGCGAAAACCTGGCGTCCGGAAGACCGAATGAAGAAACTGGGCTTCTGGTGTGGTTGTGCACCTTGGAACGTTGGCAATGTGGGCAAGCGCGTGTCCAACTACGAACGTCCGAATTAACCTTAGGCCAAACAAGCCGATCCGTCAATAACTTAACGGTGGCGCAAACACCAGGGTGCGAGAGATTGTGAAGCTGGTTGAAAATAGCACGCCGGTAGGCTAGTGGAACTATAGGCCTCGGAATACCCGTAGTCATATAGCAAAGAATGGCTCCGTCTGCAATAGGCAGAGGAATGGCGCGCAGTTTTAAGGAGTAGCGTTGTAAAGAAGTTTGGAAATCAGGCTCTCGCGCCTGGGCCGCAGCTAGGTCGCTAAGGTCAACTGAGGCAGTTGTGAATAGGGTAGCATGGACGCGTGAAAGAGCGTCAGCGACAGGGTTGAGGGCATCTGAAACATGCCGTATGTCGCAGGTAAACTGCGAAACATAGTCCAGGTGTCTGATTTCCCTGGGGGAGTACCTGTCTGATGAAGAGGCAAGTGCGTACACCAAAGGTTTGTGGTCCGTAAACACAGTGAAGGACTGGCCCTCCAATGCATGGCGGAAGTGGTGGATACCCAGGTAGATAGCAAGCAATTCTCTCTCGAACGTGCTATACCGAGATTCGACAGGCAACAAGCGTTTGGAGAAGAAACCTAGCGGCTGCCACTAGGCGTTGACAAGCTGTTGTAAGACTGCACCGAGGGCTACGTCTGAAGCATCAGTAAAAAGAGAAAGTGGGGCTTGGGGATTTGGGTGGGATAACAGTGACATTGGATATAGCCTTCTTAGGCTCGACGAAAACTGTGCGCACTGCGTACGTAAAATTGAATTCACGAGTACCGCCTCGGAGTAAATCCGTGAGGGGTTGCAAGAGTTTTGCACAATGGGGGATAAACCGGCGACAGTAATTTACTAGGCCGGCAAAACGTCGAAGTTGCCTGAAAGAGGTTGGCTCAGGAAAGTCGTTGACAACACTCACTGTCGATGGTAAAACTTGGATTCCAGAAGCTGAATTAATGTGGCCTAAAAATTCTGTATTACTTTCTCCAAGTTCGCATTTAGCCGCAATGACGGTTATCCCGAGTTGGGCTGACCTGGCGAACAAGGAACGTATATGTAGCAGGTGTTCTTCTTCGGAAGAACTGGCCACTAATATGTCGTCTTAATCCATACACACATTTTCTTCAGCACAGGACTCGTGCACCAGTTCTTTACCACAGCAGTTGATAACAGTCAAAGACGTAACGACAAGAAGCACTATAAGCTTCGACCCCGCACCCTCCATAGACAACAGTTTATTTTTTTTATAGGGCTATCAACCATTGGAACGACCTTCTATTCGAGGTTGTTAGCTGTTCTTCTAGAGACCACTTCGAGGTGTTATTAGGTTCTCACTAACTCGGCCAAGTTGGCCGAGTGGGCCAGGTGTTGGTCTGTATTTTGTACTCCACTGATCAACCAAAGATGAGAAACCATGGTAAATGGCACGTCATCATGGACTACTTTTGTAGTTGAATTTTGGTTACTAATAATTTAAGAATGACATTTTTCATTACAATAGATAGATATTTGATCACGGAAAAGGTGGTTGCAAGTTGACGGTAAATTTTGTTCATCCAGGCTAGTTCCATGGTTCTGGGTCATTTGATTGTCACGTGCCTCTGGTGCGGTCGAGTTTCGCACCGTTGTTTTTTGTGGCGTTTTACGGATAATCTTAGATAACAATATGCCATGTCACTCTGAATGTTTGTGTGATATGACGTACTTTTATTGTTAAGTGAAGACATGTTACAACTTGACCAGGAGACTAATTTTCACCTACGTGTTTGATTTTTTGATCTTCATACTCCCTGAAGCCATCCGGTTAATAAACTTTTGATGCACCGTGAGTCCTGGGCGAAAGCTATACTGTCGTACCACTGTATATCGTCGAATACGGCGGGAAGGTCAACGATTCGGCATAAGTTTTACCGATGTTCCCCCCATTACTATCTTTGCCACATGAAGTTGATTTTCGGTATAGTGAAGCCGCGTCTGTTACAAGTCCTGTCGATTCGTGTTATGACCTCACATGTTGACAAGTTTCAACGCGAAATCATTGGCGTGAAGTGGACATTCGTCAGAATCATAGTTTAACTTTAGGTGCCACTTAAGGGCCCATAATGCGTGTTTCACATAGAGTTGATTTTTGAGGTAGTGAAGCCATGTCCGTTACAAGTCGTGTCGATTCATGTTACGTGTTCCCACGTTAGTTTACTTCCTCTCGGAGAATATTTTCTGTGGAATTTCAGTATTGCTTTCTCGTTTTTTCTCCACTGTTTTTTTATCCATACCCTGTTGTTCCCTCATTTGTGGTTGTTTTTCTCCAGATTTTGTTCCATTCGTATTTCGCGTACGGCATGCTGGATTTGAGGATGCCTTCTACTTCAACGAGACTTGTTTCTGATTACATTCACTTCTTGGACTCTATCAAGTTCTTTCAATGAAATATGAATGTACTTTTTATTACGGTACTTTTCGTTTTGCGGTTAATTTCTGCGTGTTCAGCGGTCACGTAAAAGATGTCTACGGTAGTATGTCCATCGTAGGAGAAATTTGAAGAGTTGTAGGATGCGTCCATTGTCCACCTCCACATCGGTCGGCGTTATATCATTTGAAGGCGTTCGTAGTAAACTCTTCATCACAAAAATGATCCTGTTAAATTGGCTTGACACCTTGTTGCCGGATAAGGTCGATCGTTAAGAAGAGGATTCGGTGAAACTTACGGAATAGTGTCCGTAGATTGTACGCATTGAATGACATAGGTTCCGAACTACTTCAGTTGTTGAAGCGAATAACTAGGAATGTAAGGAAGGTGCCGTTAGCGCAGTCGGCTTTCCCGGATCCTACTCTGGCCCACTCCGATCCGACTCTGGCCAGAGTCGGACCGCCTCTGGATTTTTTTGCACGCCTTCTCGGATCCAACTCCTTGCCAACTCGTGCCGGAGTCGGACCGACGCGGGGCCAGAGTCGGCGTGTTTACTGGGGAAGTTGTTAGATTAGTATTCTACTATGCTTTGCCAGATTATTATGTTACTTTGTTCTCGGTATTTTCTCTGTAACCCTCAAGAGCGATACTACACCGTGTTTTCGTTGACTGCCTTTTAGATCAACAGAACACCGCTGACATCGAAACGGACAAACTGACTGGATCCGGGTGACTTGGGCCTCCAACCTCACACCCGTGAACAAATCGCTGAAATTATACACATCATGATGACAGAACCAGTAAGCGCTGACGACATTGTTTTCTGTTAGAGATTAACTGCTAGGTTCCCCATCACCTTGATAACGTACACTTGTAGGGTTTAGTGAAATTTTCGACTCCACTACCAAAACGCTCATGATATCATCAACGTTTGACTGGCACTCACCATATGGGCGATTCATTGGGTGGAATATCTGATGAAAGGCTCGAGAGACTTTCGTTCCAACCGGGTGGCAAGCCTGTGATTTCTGCTCCGAAACGCTCCAAGTCTGTTGGACCGTGTCTCAGTGTAATCAGTTTATCGGGTCAGCAAGTGTCCAGTATAAGAAATGCGATTATCAAAAATATCATTTATTATAGTCGCTACATGTGGCAATGAGTATAGCACATTCAGCTGATTGGGCAGTCGTTGGGAATACCTTGCTGATTTGTGGGCAATTTTCGCAGTCCCACGGAGTGTTTGTGAAAAACCGACAAAAACTGTGATTTGTGATGTTTCCGGTAATCTCTCAGGCCAAAGTTCCCGGAGTTGAGATTCCATCGCATGTGAGTTAACAAGAAGTTCACGCTTCTCTGCCAGAAGTGTTGCGGGGCATTTGTCGCTCAGCTCCAGTTCGTGGAAAGGTTCCTACATCTGGTCTACTCAGAGAGTGCGACATTTTCAAGATGTGCCCCGCTGACGATTTAGCACTCACGATCTACCGTCTGGTTTAGTATAGTATGGCGCGGCTGTACGGTGATTTCATTCAGAAGCTTAGCCAACGTTTGACAGTTTCTTGGTTGATCAGACAAGATTCTGTAGTTGAGAACATTTCCTTCTGTTAAGTGAACCGGAGAGAAGGGCCCATTTTCAAAATCGGAGGGAGCACAAAAGCACTGTTGCCTAGCGAGGAAGAACCAACGATCTTAGATAAAACTTCAGACAACGGTTGGATATTACGCAATTATGAGCCATTAAAACTAACAGGTGAACTAAATTAAAACACGTAAAAATGATTATGTTACAAACATATTCACGAGCAGAGAGAAAACAACTGCCTACGCGTACGTTACGACAAACTCTGTATATACAGTGGAACGAACTCACCACAACTGAGGTGGCCATTGTAGTGAAATGTCCGATTTTGGCTGGCTCACTAATTGTTGAAACAGTCCAACGGAACGGTATCCTGTCTGATTCTCTCTGAGGAAACTCGTACGTCAATGAAGACAGGGACTAGGCAAGCTGAACTCTGTGTTGATATCAACCTTGAAAAAGGAGACTTATCGGGAAAAGCCATCTAACTGGTGAAGCACGGAGCTGGTTATTGTTTCAGCCCTGACACTCGTACTTAAATATTTGTTACCACGATGGCTTCGCAGAGATCGACACATTCTAGCATTCCCAATATATATCATGTGGTCTGGACGTCGGAGGAAATTTTTGAGGTGACTTAAACCGCTGAATGCTGGCACGAGTGTCCGGCGGTTCACATCGCAGTCACCCTATTTCGGCATCTAAATCGAATGGATTGTGATCCTGGCGTTCGTTAACTGTATAGTATCAGACTGTTATTTGGGAGTTTTCTGTAGTCAGCAAACCACTCGCAGAGCTGTAGTTAGGAACTACTTGCTAAACCAAGGGCAAA
This sequence comes from Paragonimus heterotremus, assembly GCA_013368495.1. NCBI lineage: Eukaryota > Metazoa > Platyhelminthes > Trematoda > Plagiorchiida > Troglotrematidae > Paragonimus > Paragonimus heterotremus. Next base: position 29,681 of record LUCH01001034.1, read on the forward strand.
GGAGTGGCTCTTTGAAATCATTCGTGATCGCATCAACAGAACCTGTTAGCTTACTCAACGGATGTGAAAGTGACACGGGTAACAGTCCCTTTATGTGCTCGGGAAGTCACTGCGTACACAAGTCCTGCATGTGACACTCTGACAACTGATATTTACTGACCGGTTGCAACCTTCTCAACTATGTAGCAGCTGTCTGAGAAGCATTCTGTTTGAGAATGGTGCGTTTAGCAGACTCATAACGCTCAGTTGATGAGCCCAAAGGCCAACACGGTCTCGCATACGGCGTGGAATGCGCGGCATAAGCCGGGAAAACCTCCGAATTGCTGGTTGTACCTCCGTTATTAAACTTTATTTCTAACACAGGAAACCACAACTCTGAATCATGATCCTCAAAAGCAAGGACTGCTAACGCGACCAGAGGTACGGTCGACCATAACAGTTAAACGAAATCAAATGAGATATATTGCGAAAGATTCACTAATACATTTGATACACTTAAATGACAGTATATTCAAGAAGCAGGATAATCATTGATCCAGATCAATATACGGTCTAAAAGAGTTCGCCAGTTTGTAGGGTAACGCAGACTGAAACTAATGGTTGAGTATAGCGCGACGAGTAAATAGTGAATACATTCCCGGAGCAGGAAATCAAAAGGCTACTTGTTGGAAATAAAAGTTTCAATTTTGTGCCCCACGCGACCGTGTCACAGTCTCGTTAGCCCTTTGTAATTTTACCCATCCCATCTTGCATTACCCTAGTGAAGCACATAATAACTATTTTGTGTTAAGATATATATCCATTTAAACCGACACGTCGGTTGCATCGAACAAACCTGCGTTAAAACTGGATGTCAGTTCTCCCCTCAGAAAAGCTTTTGGTCGTCCGCCGGTCACCATTTGCCGTAGAACTTTTTGTCAATGGCATTTTTCATACAACTTGAACACTATTCAGAACTGATCGCAGCTGTTGCATTCCTATAAACTTTCCAGTCGGCTTCTCTTGGAAAAAATAAACCCGAGTTTCACTCTCATTAGAGCTCATCAGTGGTGTATATCATCGCCAATGCCGGGACTTGAACCATGGCCATGTTGTTCGTGAGGCAATCGTGTTTACCACTGCGTCACTGACCTCACATTAGGTACGACCGAAATATCATACGCGAACACTCAACCACTTTAGCTTGTAAGTAATAATTAGGCTGCCCGATTGTCTCCGTGGCAGACACAGTCACTATCTGTTAACTCCAGTCGATGACCCTAGACTAGAACTCATATCATTAACTTGTTGAGTGGGAGTGAGAAAGCTGCAATCAGTTGTGGATGATGTTTAATCTAGATGAAAACCAAAATCCTCTACTATAGTAGAGGACTTTCTAACATTCCAAACCAATAATGGATGGGTCAAAGTTGATAACCGAAAATGACCAAAAATGAACGTTAGAATGATCGTCACAAAGCGAAGGCTCACATGAACACAGAACTAACAGTGAATGTCCGGTGATACCCGTTACAAAAAAATGGCAATGCAATGGACTTAAGACGCTCAAAATAATAAACTATGATGAAGACTTGTACAATTCCGAGAGCCATGCGATTTTTATTAGGCAAAACTTCCCAACACCCATGGATTTGAGTCCACTGATAAATGTTGCGCTCTGTGACCGATTAACATCGCGTAGGCAAGGCTCACTTCAAGTAGGGGTTATTTGTTGTTCTCCGTCATCTAACACTTCCGATGATGATGCTGTTCTCGTAAGCTTAGAAAAATTCCCAGGATTACGGCGTTTTCCTCATCTAATCATTATGAATGATTACAGTGCACCCAAGATAAACTGGATATCCGTTTTTAACCAGGACTGTGAAGGCGGAATCTTGGCCTCCTTATCGATTTTGATACGACGGTGGGTGTGGATTAAGCGTGTGGACACCCCGACGCGGCCTCGTTCTGGTCGGATTACCGCTCTGCTGGATTAAGTCGTCACTGATGACGACCACCTGGTAGACAATGATCACCAAGGTGCTACTTGGACACAGCGATTAGTCTCCGCTCGCCTTTGGTTTTATCTGTTATTGGTTATAACAAACGTCAAAGAATCTGCAGTTCGAAATTTTACTCAGTCTGATTTTATTGGTTTGGGGAGCTACGACGATCACCCGTTCTTGAACATGACTTTGTGTATCGGAATTATAACGTGTTTCAAAACACAGTTCACAGGGCGGATGATTTATTCATGTCACACGAACTGTACACTTTTGCTTACTGCTCACCTCTTCCGCCCACAGTGTAAGATCGAGCGAACCTAGGATGACCGGTTGAGAATAACACAATGAGTAGACAAAGAGTATATTGTGTACCTGCGGGGTCAACGCGAGAGCAAGCGGATGCCAAGACGAAATGATTACTGAGCGGAGCGACAACCGTGTACTGAGCGGGCTCGTAGGTTCGAGTGCGCGGGGTAGTTGTTACTATCTCTATTCGTTCAAACAAATGTTTAAGTACACGCAAAAAAATAAATGAAGAGTACAAATGGCACTCGTAACTCTAACACAGTTGACAATAACGAATAGGGTCGCTACAACGACACGTCGGTTACTTGATGATCATTCCGAGTTATTGCTAGGAACCCGGAGGACCCAAGTGCTTTCCACACTGCTCGAAATAGGCGTAGGCGGGTAATCTGCAAACACTAAACTCGTACGAGAAAAGATTCTCCAGGGAGCTAGCGCAAGCAAAACTTCGTATTCAAGCGTGTGCGACGCTCAAGAAAGGATAAACCTTCGGCACTTTCTTTGTGACTGGCAGGAGAGAAGATTTTATCTGACTCTGTAGATGTTATTTAGGGAGTACTATTTGGTAGCTGACAACTTTGCACTGCCTCACTGACATCCTATCCTATAGTTGCAGAATTTCAGGAAACCAATCGTTACTGCTCAGTTTTCTGTGTTAGATTTTTAAGATATTTATTCAAGGTTAATTCATACAGTTCAATGGATTCTGACACGATCCATCCCGGAATTCTCAAAGAAGCAGCTGTTAGTCTGGCAGAACCACTTTATAAGCTGTTTAAACAGATACTATAGACTGGCGTTCACCCTAACGTATGAAAAGAGGCGACGGTCACCTCCATCTTTGAAGCGGGTGACCGGTATTCTCCGGTTAGCTATCGGCCAATCAGACTTACTAGCATTGCATGGAGCGCACTTTAAAGCGCACCATCCTTGGGCACGTCTTATCGAACAATCTCCCCCCATTCAGCACGGCTTCCTGCCTAACCCGCTATGCATAACGAATACGCCGGTCTTTATGGAATGTTTTTGATTTCGCTAAAGCTTCTGATCGTGTACCACATGGCCCTCTCAGACCAATTGGAAGCTCATGATATTCAAGGAGAGGTTCTTCGCTGGACAGTCCCCTTTTTGGATAACAGAACTTTTGGAACTAAAACTGGATCAGACCTCTCGTCCCCCCCTGATTTCTGCGAAGGTTCCTCAACGGTCAGTTCTGGGTCCTCTTTTGTTTCCTATCTACGTAGACGACCTTCCGAACAGTATTTCCAGCAACACTATTCTTTACACTGGTGGCCTAAAAATCTGGAATTCCGGTGATCCCAATGCACTACAGAATGATCTTGATGCTATTTGGCGCTGGTCGAGCTATTAGAGCCTCCCACTGAATGACGGTGTGTACACACATGTCACCCTACGGGGACTCTGGCAATGCTTTCGTGATTCCTAGTGCGTTTGCCAAAGTAGACATCACGGAAGTCAATCTGAAGAAAGGTCTCGGAGTCTGGATATCGTTTAACGTACTCTTCGCGTATCACTGCGAGACGGCGGAAGAAAGGGATTTGCCGCTCATAGGATGATTAACAGCACTTTCTCCCACATAAACAAAAAAGCGTTTCAAACGCTCTAGGGGTTTTATGTAAGATCGTTCTTCGAGCATGCTAATCGGGTCGTATATACCGACCTGAAAAAACATATACCCTTGTTGAGTGTGTTCAACTGACGGCTACCAAATTAGTCCCGGGTTTAATAAATGTTACGTACGAGTCTCCGCTGAAAAATCACGGTGAGTATCTACTTGAAGTTGGACGACTTCTAGGTGTTTTAACTCTCGGACATTTTTTGGGGGTAGATCTAGCTGAATAGTTCTTTATCGTGGCGAATGACTATGGCTGACTAGAACATGCCAGGAAACTTTTCAAGCTGCGTCCCCGTAGCTACCTTAGTCAACATTTCTTCTCTTATACGGTTATTAACCAACGGAACAACCTTTCTTCTAAAGTAGTTAGCCACATTACTACAGATTGTTTTAAAGCACTGCTAGACTTCTATTTGCTTAAAGCAGGTTAATGATCTTAATCTGTTCTTGGCATTCACTATAGACTGCAAGAACGGTGCTACACCGTGTTTGCAATGTCTGCTTTTCGGATCAACAGGCGCCCGCCTAACACCGAACGAGACAAACTGAGGAATCGGGATGCTTTGGGCCTCCTCTCTCGAACCCGTGTATTCAGCGCTGAATCGCCGAACCAGTGACAAATTAATGTTCACCAGAGCAGCTCGCTAGATGAGGCCGAGCAGTGCAGCGTACAGAAGGGGTAGTAATCAAGGGAGCGAGCAGCTTGAAGCTTTGAAGGTTCCCATGTAGCACACTGCCCGCCCTGATATGCCGGTATCACGCAGGTTTGGGCGGGCAGTGAGTAAAATGTCGAAAATAAAAATCCAAACAATTCATTATGCCATATTATGCCATATGTAAAAATCAGTTAAATCCACTTCAAAAAATGGGTCATTCTTTTCATCAAATTTGCTGCTGTTTGTTTAAGCGCACTCGTAATTTCGGACATTTTCTTATGGCTGCTCTGTAGTGACAATTGAGGTAGGTGCGGAGAAGGTCG
>LUCH01001034.1:35353-56337 GCA_013368495.1 Paragonimus heterotremus
ATTAGAAAGGCTGAAAAAGCTTCGCTCGCAAATTTTTTCTACTGCTCGCCGATGCCCTCGCGGGGCCCGCGCGGGGTTCTAGTCCCACCGCCCGCCCTACGCCCGCCTCTTGCCCGCCGATGCCCGTCTAGGGTCCGCGCGCGCCCCTCGCTGTTGTGCTACCTGGGCTGTTTTGATAAACTAGTCCGAGCATTTTGATACATTGCTTGTTTCTGTCCAACTTTATTAAATTTGCAGTATATACGCTCGTTGAGAATGCACAAGACTTCGAGGTTTGCGATCATTCATGAATGTCCAAAGTTGTTAGTAGTAAACGTGAATTGGCATTTTTTTCCTGGATCTTGTTACCTTTTGAAATTTCGCTGTGACCGATTTGGATGAGAGTTGTGGCTGTTAATTACTGTTGTATAACACCATTGGTCCTTTTGTTACGGTTGCTTTAACGACTGTGCCAGGCTTGTACAAGCTGAATGGTACAAATCGGCAATAAGAATAGACCCAAATAGCACGCCCCGGATGATCCCTTAGGGGACCCTGGGGGGCTTTTGGGGGCTGGCGGGAGGTAAAAATGGGGGTTGACCGATGGGCCCCACGTGGGACCCAGGGGGGCAAAATGGGGCTGGCTGTAAAAGCGTTTTACTGCGCAAAAGCTGAGCTACGAACCCGATTTCTCTCGACTATTACGCACTATTCCTTCAGTTCTCATAGGATTACTCCACCGCATACGCATTGGTCCCTATTCCACCGGACGAAGCGCCAATGTAAGATTACAAGCGACTATGACCGAAAGGTTGTGAATGTGTGCATATTTATTGTTTATCATCGTCAATGTACAACATGGTCTTTCCGACAAGAACACTGGTTTCTTCACATACAAATTGTTGACAACGTAGATCATATCCTTGTTCACAGTTTTCCGTTGTCCATATGGATTTTCTTTCTTCGAAGGGTATCTGCGAGGTAATGGATAAGATATTGAGGACGTCAGTGAAACATTTTAACATGATGTAGCTGTTTTTGTAGATAAAAACATGTGAACAAACAGTTGTAACGGTTGCGCAACAAGCGATAGCTAATGTTCGGGGGGTAACGTATGGTTGATGTGCCACACTGGACATAACATAAATAACAGATGAATACAGTTTGCAAACGGAAGGACACAGCTATCTATAACAATATTTTACCTTAGTTTCTGACTTGTAATTTCAGCTCACGTATTCCACTCATCTGAAATGAGATGAAAAAGACATGATGACAGTTAACATCGCGGTATACATTATTTTGAAGTACATTTCCCAATCGTTTTTAAGTTATGTCGCATACTGTTAATTCTTCACTTGTCGGGTATAAACGGATAGGCGGCAAACAACGCTGTAAGCAACCATAGAAATATGTGTATATTTACATGCAATGATAAAAGGACGTTTACATTCATGTGTACAAATTTTTTTCTGGCATTGTTATATAAAAAAACAGTCAAACGACATTAGTTTTCATTCTGAGTTTTCTTCCACCTGCGCGGTCTCGCGCGTTATGCAACCACTTCCTGATCTCCCACTCGATATCTTTATCCGTATCTCTAGCAAAATAAGAGTTATATACCGCGTCTGAAAATAATTAGCCAGTGTGTGGAGAGTATTATTACCTGTAATAGCTTTCGTTATTTTAGGTTGGCTGGCCTGATGTTTCCCGTGATTCCCACTCCAGTTCAGTTGTTTGGAGAAAGTGACACTGAACACAGACGATAAGATTCGACGCAGGAGACCACGAAGGTCGGTCCCTCCAAAGCGAGATAACTAGGCTACAACAGCTTCATAGTACTGTGCATCTTCAAGCTGTTGTTCACACAAATTGAGTTAGCTGGTTGAGTTTATTGTTCGTAAAGTAACGGGTACAATTCTTCTAGGCGTTGTAGCTGTTTGAGTTTGCGTTGACTGTATTTTGTCACTTAACGCATTCAAGGCTGCTTCAATATGTATAAGACGCTTCTGCAACGCAGCCGTAGCGTTTAGAGGTGCATTTTTGAATTAATGGTGAATCCTACCAGCAATTCTGTTTATTGGTGCTTGCCATGCAGCCTCGTTGTTATGTGCCTGCGTTCCACTACAGGACATAACCGGCGAAGGCTGTGCAAGTGTCATTCGCTTCGGAGAACTATAAAGATTAAAGAGTGAACACTACAAAACGTAGTCTACGTCATGGGTGCGGAAATCATACATTTCAGCACTGGTTCCTGGGGTATTAGTACCACACATTCGGAAGCAGAGAAAGACCTCTCATATGTGCTCCAAGATGCGTGAACTTTATGATAGTCATCCTGTTCCTCTTCAGAGGAGATCAATCGAACAGGAATCCTAATGTTAATGAAAATGGAAACGTCCAACGAACCTTTTTCTAGTTGGCCAGCGGGCGCCAGTGTGTCATTCTTTTCGTTGCATCAGTCTGCGCACTGCTGGATTCTTCTAGCAAATTCTACTCCAGCTTAAAAGCTTCCGCGTAGGAATCTTGAATATGTTATTATGTAATGTCGCTGTTACCTGTCTGCAGCATGACGTTAACTTCCTCGATGGCGGTAACTGGTGGTAGAGGTATGGCGTTCAGCAACATTCGCCTGTAAATGCTTCTGTCTCTAGCTGCCGGCCATTTCACGGACGTTTCTGAAACAATCCAATCACTCCGAACCGTAGCGATAGAGTCGTCCAATTTGAACCGCACTATGAGGTACACCTGGAAAAGAAAACAGACCAACAATATGTTGATTACGCTGCCCCGTTTGCTTGCATTCAGTGAATACGGAATGTTTAAGAGAACGAGTATGATAGTGCAATCTTATTTATTAAAACTGTGCAACGCTTCGTCCGCCGAATGAATTAAACTATGCACATTGTAAACAATTTCATGTTGACCGTAAATGACTGCAAACCTTCTTACGAAAATGATGAACAACTATTTCACAAAAGAAGCATAGCTTGTACCAGTAAAGGATGACACAAAATACATATACAAACGAAAAATTGTAAAAAGTGCCCTTACTTATCCGATTCCATTAGTCCGTACAACAATACAGGACCCAGATACAATAAAAACTGTCAGAACTCCGTTGCTTTTCAGCGTTCGAACTCAGTTAACGGTCGGCACAATCTTTGGAAGTCAACGGGTATGTACGCATGTGTCTTGTTTATTTTATCATATATGGCACAAATTGAAGCAGGATTAAGGCAATGTCCGGCGTCACGCGGGGACGATAACTAAAGTCCGATCAATCTTTTGGTTACACCTAAACAAAAAAGATGCATACAATCATGGGGGAAACTGAGAATCACATCCAGGGGTAGAGAAAGAAATGGGGAGTCACCAGTGCGGTGATGTACGTCACTTTGGGAACGAAAACTTTCGTCTGTCCTGTTCGGGCAATCACACTTAGGGAATGTCACTCAGCGCGCTATCATCACACCACGCTGACTGCAATGGTCACAACCAGAGTAGCCAGCGTGGCCTCTACATTGCTTCACAAAGCAACGAACCGGGGTATCACACACTACGCCTGAGAGAACCACGAAAATGCTTGAAGTGCTCCCAGGAATGAACATCCCGTCTCGGTAGAGAACATCCACTTCATCAATGCATTGTCTCAGGTACGCTTGAACATCCGACGGTTTCACCGGCCTTCTATATACACCCACCACGAATGGCACCGACAAAAATGGCTTGATAACTCTGCAGAGGATAAGCCACAGCTGAGTGTTGAATGAATTGCACACTCGCATCCCGTCAATGTTCAACTTCAGCGAGAATTCATTGCAAACAATTTCAGGAGGCCGGCAGAGGAGAAGACATAAACCGCGTATTAAACCAAAGTGAACGTAAACTCCACCCCCGATGACTAATTTATTACAAGCTTGCGGAGTGCCCATCAACGTTCGAGGGTCCTTTGGTAAATCAGGATAGTGATATCTCAAGGAGTTCAATATCATTCGCTGGTCTTCCGATGACATGTTTCCTCGTAGGAACCAGCCAACAATGTGCTGTCGAATTGTTCTTTCCGGAGTGGTTACCAAGGGACACGACGGTCCTACACAGAAACTTTAAAACAATGCATCAATAATTCCCATCAACTGCTTCATTTACCGTTACGGCTTCAGGAAGCTCGGTGGGATCCAAAGCCGATGCACTGGCGACGTTTGATTCCACCACATTTTGCAGTGAATCTTCAATACTACCTAATTCACATTTTAGATTACATTTGAAAAATATTCCATCACACCGGAAAGTGAAACACCAAGTCTAACCAAGTATGGACATCCATTCCTGTGATCCCACCTTGACGCTTGTCCACATCCGAAACACTCATTCTGCTGTATGAACCTCCTCCACTTTCGGTAAATGGTGGACACCGAACGACGATCTTTTATCCTCTGTGTGATGTAATCCATTGATTATATTGCGAAATAACGTGCAATGATGTGATGACAACAAATAATGCATCACGGAAACCTACCGGCACTTCAAGTCAACCAACACGGAGCTCAATTAATTATGTGAAAGTGATGCATTAAAACAAAACAAAAAGAGAATCATCTTAACACATAGACACCAATGTGCACAACAGTAATGAAGACATCGCTAAGAGTATACATCACATGATAATTTCGTGTAGTTAGCCTGAAGAACGCACTCAAATACAAAGCCCCATTTTGCCCCCCCCCAAAAAAAACCCATTTTGTCCCATTAAAAATGGGGCTGTGTGCTGCTTGAGGATATGCATGTAAATGAAAAATATCAATATCAGAAACCGAACGATAACGAGGTTGTATTAATATATAATCATCAAAATTGGACATGACCACCCGTACTTAAGGTTGAAGGCTGGAATCTCACGCATGCTTTGCTTGCCATATTAAAGTGTAAACTTTTGAGGTTAAGTGGTGAAAGGCAGGGGCATGTACATAGTGAAGAAGTAATATCAGAGCTTACTTGAAACTGCAACACGCACCTAAATCCATGAGTGACTCGAGATGAATTGCCTTGGTTGCTGAGATACAGTTTCTTTTGATTCAAGCTAATGACACAGCCACAGCGATAAAAAGAACAATTTGGTGAACCATCTGAATAAATTATTGCTCAGAAAAATAATGTCGGTGGCGTTATCTACGTTGCGTTCTTTTTCGCCCTGTTCTGATCCAGTAAGTATACGATAGTGAGAGTGCGGCAACTGCAATCAACTGTGGGTGATGTTCAATCTACACAAAAACCCTATTACTCACCAGTAACCAGTGAGACTACGTGCAGTCTCCGTGTAACGAAGCATTAACTGGGAGAGATTCAGTAACACCAACAACCAAACACAGTAGAGCAAAAATGTGAACTTTGCCTGGATTCCTATCGGCGATATAAACAGCATGCCCAATTACGACAAGTGATCTACTAGATAAACTACGAACCCAAACCGGGAGCTCGGAAATGTTGCATTCGAATTTTGGCTCTGTAGTTTATAAATGAAAGGTAAGTATGACAGAAAACGACGCCTCTAACCTCATTGCGTAGTCCCAGCAGAGAACGATCAGTTAGAGTTGACTCGGAACCAGTGGCACTAATTGGTATTCAAGTAGAAAGGACAAACATGAGAGCAGAAAACCAACAGGAATGTAACTTTTTTTTGAAATCCGAATTGCTTTTAGAAATGGCTGTGTCGTCTGTTTCATAAAAAAGATTCTGTTACTAATCCAAAGAAGCGAATAACCGAACAGGTTTTTGGTCAGAAAGGCATAAAATTCACTGTACGTGAGGCATTCCACACTTGAGTGAAGTGGAATCGAGTTTGGATCGACATCTTCAGTAAGAATGGGACAGGTGTACATGCGTGTAAGACATGTGTGCACAAAAATATTGCTGAACGTGGGAATCCCCGGAAGAATTACAATTTCTTGGGTTGCTACAATAACTTACCTGGTGAAGCGATTGTCGAGTTTGTGCATGATGTTTCTGTCGTTTGTTCGAATTCAGCCGAGGTCAGGATTTTCCACAACTGACCCTTCTTTTAACTTACCGAATTGATTGGTCATATCACTCGGTAAGAATTCTGAGTAGCCGTAAATTCCTTGGATTGTTGTATCTTTTAGACTGACAACAATCTAATCGTTGATCGACTTTAATCAAACCCTATCAGGCGCAAATCATTAACGATCCCGTTGAAATGTCCAAGTGCCACCTGCCAAAGAACAAACTCCGTCACATAAACACACAATATTAAAGCTAACACTCCAAATCAGTACTTTAGGCAGTCGGATTTTTTAAGTTATGGGCTAAATGATTATAATTTGTGCACCTCAGTGACACGGTCACTTGCCACAACTTAGTACCACGGCAGCTGTTCAAACTTGCACATTACTGGTGAAATCGATGAAACCAGTCTATTGGATTAGGTGTTCGAATGAAGTTCGTTTCTGAGAGGACTATGCTAATAATTGATGTGACTATTGTTGAACAGGGTATGCGAACGGTGCGATCGTTTTCTAGTCATGATTTGTGATAACGCGGAATGTAACTACGGCATTGAAGAAATCGTCAAGGAAACACGGTATTCAGACAACCTTTCTGTCTATTCTCTAGCACTGATACCCGATGAAGGATGTTAGAACGTTGTAAAATGCAACTTAAGGTAGCTTTTGAGATAGGACTGTCAGAGGATAATTTGAAATGTCATTACAAAGACCATGACAAAAAAACGAATAGCGAGCGCCATCTGCCGAAACTGTTGCTGGAAGTGTGAAGTGTTCCATCCAGCTAATGCACTGTGGGGAAAATGTTAAACCACACAGACTGGTGGTACGATGATACCTCACGCTTTCGAGATTTGTGAATACTGGTGACAAAATGTTGTTCATATCACTTTCCGGTACACTGCTCTTCTAGATATCTATGTCACTTTGGTTACCGCGATTCGCACTAAAAAGGCGAATTCGCCTCTTACCGCCGAATATTCAATGAGAAAACTGTGAGTGACCACCAACCACAACCATATTGAGAACTTAAAATGCACCAGGGTAGAATTTACTTGACTTAAGGGGAAATTAATCTTCATAAGGTATAGTGGGTTAGCTCTGCAGTCAAGTGAGAGGTCGGGTGGTAGGACAAACTATTCAAGAGTATTCAAAAGGCTCGAACAAGAGGTAAACCAAATCACACGCGTAATCTACATGGAGATCCCCTTGAGTTCAGTCAATCGGACCGTGAGAAATCACTACCGTCGCACTGTTTTGACACCCATCGCTTGTGGTGATGCTTACAACATGCGTAACAACATCACGCCATCAGTGATAACTACCTTACTGGCGTAGGTGAGGATGCTGGGGATCGTTGCATTTTTGAGCCAATAGAAATCGCTAATGTTCTGTGAAGGATCGGTGACAGTGTTGAGAAAGAAGAACAGATGTAGGCCTTAGCATATGAAAGTTTACCTAGGGTCTATATAGGTCCAAGAATATATATTGTTGCAGGGTGAATCCGAACAGCATGTTACCGGTCTGTCGGTGTAGAGTGCTCTGGACCTTTACCAACGAGTGCAACCAGAAACAAGTTATGGTAAGTTTCCAGTCGCTCGTTAAACGTAACGATTGCAATCCTGATGATGTTGAAGTCCGTGGAGTTTCCATTTAGGACTAGATTATTTCGGCCATCGATAAACAACCGTCTAATTGTGTCAACAAAATGCTGAGTTACAGATGATTAATGGGGGATTTTGATTTTCATATAGGTTGAACATCATCCACAATTGATCGTAGCTGTCACATTCCCATAGACTTTCCAGTCTGCCCCTTTCGAAAAGAAGCACTAGACTCGAGTTTCGCTCTCATTAGAGCTCGTCAGTAGTGCATATCATCGCCACCACCGGAACTTGAACCACGGACACGCTGTTCATGAGGCAACCGTGTTTACCACTGCGTCACTGACCTCACGTTAGGCACGACCGAATTACCATATATAAACACTCAACCACTTTCGCTTGTGAATAATGATCAGGTTGCCCGATCGTCTCGAAATGGAGACACAGTTACTGTCTGTTAACTTAAGTCCCGGCAGTGGTGATGATATGAACTACTGACGAGCTCTAATGAGAGCGAAACTCGAGTCTAGTGCTTCTTCTCGGAAGAGGTCGACTGAAAAGTCTATGGGAATGCGTCAGCTGCCATCAGTTGTGGGTGATGTTCAATCGATATGAAAATACTGAGTTATTTGATAAAGTCAACACAATTAACTGACGTGGAAACATTGGTAATTTTGTTCGAAGGTTGGGCACTTTTTCGAGGCCGTGTACACTTTCAGGCATCAGTATTGTAATTTAAACTTGCCGGTGATCGCTTTCGTAATTTTTAAAATTACTGGAAATGCTTTGACGGCAAAGGCATTGCTCGTGGTCCAGTTCAGACAGTACAGGCTCGAAGTTTTACTGCTTAGTCATAATAGAAACCGTAAAGTCCGAACAGTCATCTTTGGAGAAGATGAATGAACTAGTCAACAACGTGTATTACATCGGGTGGTCCGTCATTTCTGCAACTTTCTAAGTGCCTAGACTATGAAGTGATCTTGGTAGAAGTTATTACTCCAGAGGGAATCTTCAAAGCAGAAAATCACACAAAACGACTCTACTGTCGAAATGATTTTAACGAGTTGACGTTTGTGGTGTGACAGTTTCGAAGGTTTTAAGTCCCTAAGCGATGACTTCTGAGGTGAGCAACAATGCAGTTCGTAACGCGGACGAGGATCACAAGTTTGGAAATCAACCCACATCATTTATCAAACTAATGTGTCGAAGACGCCATCTATCCATTTATATTCGTCCTTTTAAACTTTGTACACAGTCCTAACAAGACCCAGCTGGAGTATGCCATATGCTCCCTGAATGTTTATTAAACAAAAGAATTTGATTCCAGAATGGTATTGAACTAACGGAGACAATGAGTGTTTACATAAAACCGATAAGTAACACTTCAGAGAACTTACCGGTGTCTCTTTTAAAGAACCTGAATGTCTTTGAGAAAGGTAGTTTCCCTGTTTGCAAACAAACAATTTTGCTAGCAGCACAAACACTGGCAAATCAAACAGCCCAGTAAAGGTTGTTTATGGGGAACATACAACTCGTTGAATACAAAAGCACCGCACTCGTTACTAAAGTGACACCATGGTTAGACTGACGCCTCATCTGACTGGTGGGTGGTGTAAAAAATGCATACAGAAGAGCGTCGGTTATCACGGGGTTCATTAGAAAATGTGCGTCTTCTTGGTCCGCTGCAGCTTTATTCTTAAATCTGTCATGTGCACCTTAAGAATGTATAGTGAGTGTGAAATCTTCACCCTCCTCATTAGAGAGCTATACACCATTTGAATAGCTTTTACCGATGTGGCGTAAAACAACCACTACATGTTGTGGATCATTTGAGATGGCTGTTCTCCGTAAACTAAAGTTGTTCGTTTTATGAGTACTGGTTGCACCAGATGTAAATGTTTGCAGCGGTCTAAGCAATCGAAGGACCATCAGTCAAGTGTTCGATAATGCTAGAAGGTTATGACGACAACAAGTGGCCGTGAAGGTAAAAGAGAAGTTTATTGCGTACAGAACAATCAGAACAACTCTGAGGAGGTACACTTTACAGAAAACAATTTTGTTTTCAACAAACAGAACCGTCTTCGATAAATTCTCACCTTAGGCTTGTACAGCTATATATCAAATCAAGTAACAGTATTGGAAGTTATTGATCAAAAATAGTACGAGGTAAAACACAAACAAGACTTAGTTGTGGTTATGATCACAAGGGAGGGATGTTTCAGGGAGTCAGTGTTAATTGGGGCGAGGAGGAGACGACGGAATTAAGCTGTTGCATTGGTTTATTGCAGATGTTTGGCCAAGGTAATCCCAGGGAGTGAACGAACTGTTTTTGAACACACAAATCCGGCTGACGTAATCAGATTGCGACTGCCTCGGTTAGAGACAGGATGTGCTACTTGATCTTTCGTGACGCGGCGGCCGGAGCACGGTAAACGATGCGAAACGCTTTATTCGAGTCTGTGTGTCGGTCACATTCATCTAGGTGGACAGGAATGGATGAGTTATCGTTATTTGTTAGTCCGGAGCGAAGCCACACCGGGGTGTGTTCACGAATTCCTTCTGATAAACGCCTTGTGCTGCGATCGATATATATTGAACCATAGGAATAGGCAAGTGCATAGATAAAATGTGAGACAGCACTGTTAAGCAGATTATGTTCCAGATTAAGTGGCAACGTCCGTTTTGAGTTGCACGTCAAGATGAGATTTACAGTACAAAAGGTACTACTGATCGCGTCAGTTAATTGGCGCGTTATCAACTTTGCTGTCGCGTCCCCTTTGAACAGCAGTTACATAGCTCTTTTTCTCATTTACCGTATATACTGGGGCTTGGATAGGCCTCTCTTGCATGTTTCTGGTGATAAATTTTCTCAGAATAGACATTACTGAAAAGGATATCCTGTAACATGCTTAACCCCAGTTCTATCGTATCTTCCGTACAAATTCTTCTCGCTCTATTTGTCAAGCAGCGTACAAGACCACGTTTCAGACTAATCGGTAAATAGCTGTGGAAGTGTAGATAATGCCCGCTCCAAGTATTCTTTCTATATGCACTTCGCTGTAACCATCCATCTTATCATCATGTTAGTGCTACGTCTAAAAACAGCACTGACTTCCTAAAACGTCCCTCCCTTGTGATCATAACTACAACTAAGTCTTGTTTGTGTTTTACCTCGTACTATTTTTCTGATCAATAACTTCCCTTACTGTTACTTGATTTGAAATATAATTGTACCAGCCTAAGGTGAGAATTTAGCGAAGACAGTTCTGTTCGCTGAAACTAAAATTGTTTTACATGATTTATACGGGGATTTTCAATTAATTTACAGAAATTTGAACTGAACAAGGCCAGGTATTAGTTTTCACTGCCGGATTAAAGGTGCAACGTTGAGGTTTGGGAGTTTGTCGATTCGCGTAGCCATACATTAGTATCCTTAAGCCGACAATCTACAACTGTTTTCATGGTTGTTTGAACAAGTAGACTAGAGATAACTCAAACGTGATTCTTTTAGAATAACTTTTGCAGTACGAATAGATATGTTCATTTTTTGGCCACTTGTCCTAAGTACAACATTTATTCCACGCAGAAAGTAGCTAGTGCAAGAATAACACTTCATAATTGAGAAGTACGTAACGGGTACACCAAGATATTTTCGTGCTTATGAACATCGTTAGCAAAAACTGATCAAGTTAGGTAAACTGAGTAGTATTCAACCCGGCAAAATACGTCATAAAGTCACATTGCCGGTTATTTTAGCTTCGTTGTTCTCATCCCGTGTGCATGTATTGTTTGGACAAATGTCAACTGCTAGACTTCTCTACACCTGGAAACGTTTCTGACAGTACTTGTCTGATTACTGGTGAATTGCCATGGATGTGATTTGGTTGAGATGTACACCAGTCACATAGCTTGCGTTGAAAATAGATTATTCTGTCTGCTACTTTCGAAAAGAAGTACCAAGGGTTTCGAAAACGACTTATGTTGGTCTTCCCCGACCTAAAATGTGCGGATTAATGTCGAAGGGATTCAGTTAATAGAATCATTGAATGTCTATTTTTCATGTCCTATCGCGTCTCATTCTGAAATAATATCAATAATATCAATCTTTTTGAACAACAGACAGCTTATAGTCTGTGGTTGCGAAACAAAGACGGTAAATGAAGACACGCGCGGAATCTTTGAGTTATTTTGTCACATCCAAGTTATGTTTATAGAAAAGATTAAACCACATGTTCGGTCAACGTTTTGTACTCTGTAAACTTGTTACCCAATGTCCGAAAATATAGTTCCACGTCATTGCAGTGATCAGTATTTATTTCGATCAATCTCGATTCAAACGTCCATTTTCACCTGTCATACTGGCTTGTATTGTTGTATGCAAAGGTGCTAGCAACTTCTGTACGGTATCTCAATAATGCAGTTGGTATAAATATACTACTGATTGGTCTCTTGTGAGTAACCAAACATATACTAAGAGATTGAATTCATAAACAAGGTATTCATTGGAATATTTTTGAACGAACTTCATTGGACATCTATTCACAAAATCGATATTTATCGCGTAACTCAGATGGCTCGTTGATCTCAAGGCAACAGTACTCCAATGTCTACATGCAAAAACTGACCAGCTGATTATGAATATAACACATGAGGTGAACGAGTTTCATGCCGCACGACCCTTTTTTATCAACTACTATTCATCAAACGTTCGTGCTTGAAACAAAAATTATGACGTCATCGCAACTGCTGCAGTATTCATAAAGCATGGACAAAGTATAGTGATGTTTCAAGCAATTAGTAACTTTAACGTTAAGAACGCTTTAATTATAAGTAGGGCTGTAGACATAGATCACAAACCCCGAAGAGAAGTTAATGTCATCCCTTACAAATGTGGACAATTTAATGAATCAGATGTTTATTTCTCCCGAGTTCCAAATAAAGTAACTTTTCGTATGTTCACTTTATCATGGAGGTATACAGTAATGTATAGTATAAGACAATAACGTCGAGGGGTAGTCGTTTCGAATGTGAAGTTCTGTCCACTTTTGTCTACAACTGTATTACACCATGAACCGTGTCTTGGGAGAAAACTGATGTTCCAAATGACTCACTTCTGCAACGCTTATTTACCGGTTAAAAAATAAGTAGGCCAAATTGACAGTCAAATCAATGTTTAACGTCCACAACCAGTGGCAGTCGAATGTTCACTTTTCTAGTAGACAGGTTTCAAGCTTATTCAAATCTGACGATACAGAATATCTTGCACCGAGATAAAATGTGTATCTCGCTTCCATGAGGTAACGGAGTAACTCAAACAAGTGAATGCTGTAGGTCAGGCTAAACTACGATTGGTCCTTGGAACAAAGGGCTAACGTAATCTTGATACGTGAGGCAAAGTCTGAACAAAGTATATAAGGCAGTCATTCACACACTTACTGATTAAACCATGATAGATTGTATTCCACTTCACGATAGCGGTAACATTTGGGTAGTCTGTAAAAGCAACCTAGGAAATGGTGTAGTCAATCAATATGCGGCACAAGCAATGTTTTGCTTGTAGATAGTTACGTTGATTATGATAGTCATTATTGTCATGGACTAAGAAATCTTTCAGCGAAAGGCTACGATTTAACTTTTTAAAATGTCCATGACAAGGATGGCATTTTTATAGGTGGTGCGCAAACCACACTCAGGGAATGTTGATGACGGAAACAAAGCAAAAAACGAAAATGATATTTCAGGTAAAGAAGCTCTCGTGTTTCTTATAAGTCGTATAATGGAATTTAAGGCTTAATCAACCTTGAGGCAAGCATGAAATGGTGACACTCATGATTTATTTCCCATTTGCTGCTAGTGTAGTGACTGACTACTCGTCAGTAGTCAGTTGGAAGTATACATTTGGATATTGAAGTGACCGAGGGAAAGTACAAGAAGGAACATTGGTGTGCACTCCAGTAGGAAGTGCTGTTTTTCATTTATGGGACTGGTATTGGCGACCCTGGCTTCCATGGATCAGTATTATGTGCAAATGAGTGTTTTTGTTTGAGATGGTGTTAAGGCATATATCCGTAGATTGGTTTTCTGAATAAGTAGTAATTGCGCCATCTGCGTTCTTGGCTCACAACATTGATAATGATCAGTTTTGACCGAACTGGAAGCCGTTAGTTAATGGTTATATGGCAGATCATATCAGTTTTAGAACCAACCTTTTAAATCAATTTATTCAATCCGTTCACTAACACATTCGTCCATAAATGTCAAAAAATAGCCACCCTCACTTTCCACAGTCTTGGTCGCCTAATCCAGCCGTGTTCTGAATAGGTGATGTTTAGGAGCAATAGACGCATACTCACCAGCTCTACGTAATGTGCGGTCCGTGAGGTAAGTTTTACAAGTTGGACGTAAACTATGTGCAGTGTTGTTCACGTGAGTTTTTTCTACGATTCGCGTCGCAGGACCGATTAAGCATATGCATTCCTTACGAATAGGTGCAACTACTGGACCTAATAAGAGGCTATACTTTCAATAACAATTTTCGATTTACGTTTTACGTTGTGAATCACCAAGTGGTGTCCGAACTACAGAAGCGATCACAAGTTAGCCTCAACGTTCGGTATCAAGTTACGATCATCACCTTGTTGAACGTATCTACGCAAATTCGAGCAAAGGAAAGCACAGTGTTGTTTAGTATACACATCAACTCATCCAGTATGCCAACGGAGGTTCACTTCATTTACATCCAGTCAGTTGACACTGGTAAGTTCGCTACAAACCAGACATGTCATAACTCGCACAAAATGCCTTGTGTTTGTGTGTGCATGTTGTCAGCCGGGGCGCTACGCTGATCAGTGTTCCGGTGATTACAAGTGCAATCACGTCTGAGTGGTCAAAACAGGCAGCTAGACGAGGTACATTTGTATCTATTTGCCTGTAGATCGCGCAACTGACAATATGTGAATGCGGAAACAGTGAAGCAAAGATTCTGAATACCGAGCAGAAATATATTTATAGTTGTGGCAATGCCGTGTGCCATTTTTAAAAGAAGGGGAACAAGTATAATCGAAATGACAGCACTTTGGAAGCTAGATGCTTGACCGAAACCGACAGAGTATTACCGTATGTGGTTGAAAGATTTGCATTACTCCTGAAAAGTTTAATGAAGTTTATAAAATATTTATTGCACGGAGAAGTAATTGGAATCGGACGTCAGTGTCTTAAACACTGCAGCATGGATGGGTTAGATTCTCTGCCAAATAAGTCAGGTTTTTGATCACAGGCTCAGAGAAAAGGTTGGCCAAGAAAGCCTTATGTCTCGTTTCCTCGCACTTTACACGTTTTATATCAGAGGCACAGAGAGGGATGTCACAAAAAACGATATCTCCTTTTGTCCCGGAAGTCACACTGCCCATTCAGACGATCCATCTGCAGTCCTTCAAGCCCATGGATTAAAGATGTTATCTGTCGGGACGCAAACAGCGCTTACGGTGATTAATCGATGCAGTCGGGCAACCGAAATGTCGTACAGCGATGAGACCAAGCCGTCACAACATCGAGGCAACAGCCTTAAGTGAGACAAGGCCTGCAAACCAAAGGAAGATGTCTATCCATTGTTACAAGTCCGTTTGTTGTAGATCATCCAGATAACAGCAGACATTTGATGTTAGGAAGCTGAAAAACTCAAAGATGAGGATGATGTTTCAGCATACACCTGCCATTCGTCTAAAAGGTGATCCTGTATCCAGCAGCCTACACGGTATGTGGAGACATCTCAAGGAGTAGACCGCGGTAACAACCATCAAGAACATCCGCACTCAATGTCAGAAACGCTCTGACATTTTTGACGACGGTACTGCCCGCTTCTCAGGCCTGAAAACAGCGACGAATGAAGCGGTTGCTGTTTAAACTGTGGATTCAAGCAATACACCCAAAAGGAGTACACTTTGTAGCATCCGCCTACAACTTAGTGAAGAACTTCGAGCACTCAAGGTAGAATGTTGAGCTGGTGCGGACCATATTGACCATCAGTAAATCAACCTCTGTGGTTTGTTTAATTGAATAGCCTGTTACAGCAAGATACTGAATAAACACTTGCCCTCCCCTCATACCTAATAGAGATTCAGAGGGCTGTTGGACAAATGTAAAGCGGAAAGGTCATGTGTCATAGTGCATCTGCTGTACAACTGCGCAACGTCATTGTCACAAACGCCTGGAATGATTTCGAAGGTGATACGTGTTGTGAATGGTCGCCACGGTCACGATGCTAGCCAGCGGCATTCTCACCAACGAAAAGATGAGCAAACGAACCTCCTGCGTTCTACCGTTATTTATTCATTTTGTCCCGGTTCAAATCGAGAGAAAATCACAGGCTGGATCGTATGGGTCACAGTGACTGAAAGGACCGATAGCGGTCAGCAGTGTTCCAATGAGTGGAGTTCGTCAGTGTAAAAGTGCAGCGAGTCATATCAGTGTAACATCAGCCAACTATTTGTATAACTGAGTGCAAACAGGCCCTATCCATTAAATATGGTAGTGCCACTTAGGTTTCAAGTCTCGCCCTGACATACTAATGATGCACTTTGAGTACCGATATCGGGAAAAGTATGGCTGTGGCATACGCCAATAATCAAAATAACACTAGGAGTTAAGATAGTGAACGTGGCAGTCCTGCCTTTGCAGAGCAAAATTAACAAGACTCAAAAAGAACAAGATGCAGAAAGCCCAAAAGTTAGTGAAAAAACAAGTCTACAAAACGATCGGAACGACTAACAAATCAGTCACTTGTGAGAGGATGTTATGCGAAATGAGATAAAGATCATAACTAGTAGCCCGTACAAACACAAAGTTTTAAGCTGCATGCCTTGTGGGTAGTTGCTAATTCACCGTCACAGAAAGCTGTCTACCAGCAGTGTATTATTACAAGAGAAGACGGCTGATCTTGCGAGGAGCATGGGCTGTATTGGTTTCAAGCTCAGTATCGCAGTGCCAACGACGGTCAAAACATTTCACGTTTGTTATGCCGTGAGGAAAACGAAGGAATAATGGAGATAGTAGACTATTGGATTGGGTTGTCAAATTCTGTGCATGGAAACTATGATAACTTATACAACCTGATGAAATAGATCTCTTGCTTCACGGGACTCCAGATATAAGTCAGACAGTAAACGGTGATCAATGCAATAAGAACGAGTATTACAGGTAGCACCTTTTATGATGTCATTGTGTAGTGTCATAGCGACGTATTACCATCGTTAATCATTACGGAAGCACAAAATGTTAATTGATTTGAGGGACCGTCGCAGTTAAACAGTGGAGTTTAATGCGAACCCCAAAAGACAGTATGGATAAATACCGAACATTTAAAAAAGTGATAAGTGGAGCCAGAAGAAAATCCGCCGTTAGTAGGTCGTTGTAGTATCCATGGTGAACTCTACTGCAAAGGCAAAAACGGCTTCTTTGCTTGTAAGTACAAGTAGCATTTTACAATCCTCATATGCAGAATTACCCAAACCACTGAAGACGTTTTACAGCAAAGCCTTCATCCTTCACGGGCTGTAGTGGTTAAATGTTTTTTCCTAGTATAAACGTAGTTTTTTAAAAAGGCGGGCGTTTTTTCTCAATTCGATTACAAAGATTATTGTTCTGAACATGTTAGTTCGGGCAATTCATGCCTGGGACGCAGTATCCCTAACGACTGTTCATTGATCCATGTTTTACTAGTGAGTAATGAGGATTTTAGTTGGTGCAGCTTGAACATTACTTACAAGTGATCACAACTATCGCACTAGTGCAAAATTTACAGCCAGAAGCCTCCTCGATTGAGCGTTTACACAATATGATTTAGTCGTGTCTAACAAATGTTTCTATGACTGTTGATTCGAGCTAACTTATTCATCAACCCATGGGACACATTATATAACGTTTTTAACAACCTAATTGAAACTAAACAAACCCCAGAAAACTTTGCTGCGATTGGTGGGTTAATCCCCATATCGGGAAGTAAATTTAAAACAATCGGATCTCCTAATAATTTTGGATAGAGCAGTCAGAAGACCTAATATATATGATGTACAACATTTTGTAACATTTAGTACTTTCTGGCCACACAAGAACGTTACTAATTTTAAACATCAACAGACGGGATGAACGTATAGTTGGCGAATGAGTGGCAATGAGAAAGCATGCGATTAACCACTGCCAAGGTAATCACAGCGTCGGGGCAAATTGTTTCTGAACATATCGGAGAGATTTTGCCGTCTAGATGTCAAAAATTTGTCAAGTTAAATGACACTCCCGGTTACTCTGATGACTCATAGAGTTGTGATTTTTAGCTTTCTATCCGGTTGATATTAGATGCTTTGCTGTGGATGAAGCCTGATTTCTGTTGTCAGTAGCAATACAAAGGCTTGGAGATGCTAAATGCCAATCAAACCATTTGGACATAAGCTCCTGTTAATAGTTGGTTTGTTGCTGATTTGTCCTTCTACCGCGAATGTTCATGTGAGCATCGAAGGGCGACAGAAAGACTGATTGTTTGTAGTGGAGGATAATAGCAGTGTTCTGATGCCGTATGCTGTACATAATCCTTAGTCATCGGGAATTCCTGATAAGGTGGCTGTTGGGCATTTCCTTGTCATCGTTGAACAATAACCACTCAAGAACAGAGGTCAAAAGTAGACTGTCGTCTTAGGTACCGTTAGTAGTTAAGTTTTGGACAGAACGAAGGAGATGCATTTCTTAATACACTTTCGGAACTTATCTTATGATTTCACTGTGATTATCGGCTTGTTCACTTCTAGTGGTTTTTCCTATGAATGGATTATGTGTCCTGTAAACAAGTGGTCGTATGAAAATCACGTCGCATAGAACATAAATGACATTTGTGAGTGATGTTTTGCCCAGTACCATTATATCTGTGTCTAATATGTCAAAGAAATGCAAGGTAGTCATCAACTCCCTTCGTTGACTTGACGAGAGTTAAGGGTTTGATGCAAATTCACGAATAATTCATTTGCGTCCATTAAGTCTCCAGTAATAGCCAAAGTATTCTCCACATAAACTGTTAACGGAATCTGTCTTGAAGGCTACTCACACAACGCGGATTCCATTTTGATCTTGAAGAAGGCTTCTCTAAGAAGGCCGAGTGAGCTGCCCTCTGCTACACCGTTCATTCGTCGGAAGGCATATGTTTAAATAATGAACCTCACTTTCTGTGTTCCACCTCGATTTAGTCACAAAAGTGAAAATTAAAATATTACTTGTTTAAATAAGATCGTAACTATTATCACTGACATCTCGTTCATCCCCCTTGTGTATGTGACTTCCCTCCACAGGTGTTCATTCTGTTGTTTATAACTACTAATACATCCGTGTTATTCCGCAGAACAGCACATGGTTTACGTTTTAATGCTATTGTGTCCTGCTGGACTTTAAACGCTTTATAACTAATGAAACATGATGCACGGAAAGCTTCACTGATCACAGTGATTTTGAACAGCAAAGAGACGGTAAGTACGGACTGATATTGTCAACTAGGTCACAAGCGTTGATTTTCGTCAAAAGTATACCACAGCTTGCACTGTGTCAATATATAGATGTAGTAACCATTGTGAGGGAATTGTAGCACCGCTTTTACGTTCTATGTCAAACAGAAACGAACAGAAGTATCCATTTTGGACTGTCTGATAAATACTGAACGGAAATTTTATGGGAAAACTAACGCGGCTGGCAGCTGTGAGTGATGTTCAGTTTTATACTAACCAAGGTTCCTTACTGTTCTTCAGTAATCAAAATATCACCCAGTGAACATAAGTATTTCTTCACCTTGAACCAGAAGAGAAGTCCTGGCCGTGGGGCAGTTAACTGGAGTTACCAGGTTGGTTAATATGCTCCCTGTCTAGGCCATCAGGCAATTTGAGCAGTACTCACAAGCAAATGCTACTGAGTTTTACATCCGGATGTTCAGTCGTGCCTAACATGAGGTCAGTGGTATAGTAGTCAACATGGTTTTCTCATGAAAGTGTGGCCAGAGATGATCCTGACCGTGGCAAAGGTAGACACTACTGACGAGCACTAGCAAGCGCAAAACACGCTTTTGTTTTCGAAAAGGGTTTACTGAAAAGTTGACGGGATTGTGAAAGGTGCGTACGGTTGTGAATGAGCACTTTACATCCACCAAAATTTTGAATACTCACTAGCAATGAATAACTTTAGAGAATCATCTTGCAGTATGTCATTTTCGTCATTCAGATGCTGTGATCCGTCATAGTTGCCGAAAATTTAGTTTGGCCAATGGTGACATGGGTCCTTATTTTAGTTCTGAGATGTAAACTTTACACCAGTCCACAACGCTTTTCTCTTTAATTTGACTGCGGTAATTCGTAACAGAACTGCTCGTTTGCTAGACTTTAAGTTATGGCTCAAATTTGCAGGTTTTTCTTACAGACCTAAATGAATCTCGAAATACCTTTTTGTACTCATGTATGACTATGTACGGCATAGCATAATAGGGAGGAGCACCTCTAATATCAGTACATCCGGGACATATCCCCGCGGCCGTTCATTCTAGACGGGTACCACTTCATTTAGTTTTAAGCTGACTAGTGCGAGCAATGTGACTAGGATGAAGTGGGGGTAACGTCCAGTACAACTTAACAGTCCGTAAACAAGCATGAACTTCACAAACCATGAATGCTTTTGTTACTTCCCCTTGAAAAACATTTCCTCACACTACAGGAATGCATGAACAGTTATGGGTAGGTAGAAGGTGAATTTTGTTACATAAGTTCATTTTTTCTCACCTCAAATAACAGAACTAAAGAAGAGGAGTAAGATCAGCACTAATTAGAATAGTCACAACCTTTGGGGTAATTGATAAGTAAACTAAAGCACCGCAGGGTGCAGAAAACCTGAAATAGAATATTGGCTACTGAAACCACCGCAACTCTTTTACAACTCTAAGTACCTTGTGAGTAGAGTGTCATTGTTCATCTTAAGGTCATGTCTGAAATACTGGTTGCCACAGCAACGTAAACAGTAATTGCAGAACTGAAGTATATGTGCGGGTCGCCCGTTGCTAAGTCGATACGACTGTATATAAACCATTTCATTCAGAGTTGAACATTCGGTTTTGAAAGCAGGTCCGTGACTCTTGTACGAACATTACCACTGCTAATCAGGCGACAAAATGGTATGTTCCCGTTTTAGTTATTTCACAAATTCATACTCGAAAAGAGACCCCATTTCTATGAGTTAAAACGAGATTTTTTAATTCGTTTAAGCGTGAATGCATCTCAATCCATGTCGGTCAGGCTGGTGTACAGATCGGAAATGCATGTTGGGAGTTGTACTGTCTAGAACACGGTATTCAACCAGATGGACAGAT
>LUCH01001034.1:57688-93323 GCA_013368495.1 Paragonimus heterotremus
CTGGTATGTTGGTGAGGGTATGGAGGAGGGTGAATTCTCTGAGGCTCGCGAAGATTTGGCTGCATTGGAGAAGGATTACGAGGAGGTTGGTGTTGACAGTGTTGCGGATGAAGGCGAGAATGAAGAGGGCGAAGAATTTTAACTGTTAGGACGATATGCTATCAGACTTCTTGTTCAAGCCAATGACCGTATTCTTTTTGTCTTCCCATGTTCAACTTTAGCAGATATATTTCTGCTTAGGTTCACACCTGCTTTGTTTTCAAATTAATGAGTGCACACTTATTTTGTAGGATTTTGGACAAGAATTTTAAAGGCTTTGTGATGTTCAGCTTTAACAGTTTCTGATCATGAATTGCGCGCACGATTTTCTCCAACTATTCCATTTAAACTTATTTTGGGAAACTGCCGCTTTGCACTAGGATTTTCAGCATTTTAAACATAGAAGCTTGGCAAGCGTAGGATGTCATATGCCCTATAAAACTCAAAACTTTATTTAAAACGTGTACGACTTAAATCTTTCGGAAACTGACAGTGAGTGTGTTAAGACTACTCCATAACAAAACGTCAGTTCACAGTGATTTTCTCAGACCAGGCTTATCCTGTAACCAATTCGTAGGCCCATAAGTATTGAGGTGTGTGGTGCGCGAATTTTATGGCGTAGCGAAATGTCAGGTTTTGGTTGGAAGCCAACTTTAGATAAAATCTGAGGGTCTGTCGTCTACGTAAACATTCTGATGCCGGAAACCTTGCGCATCACTAATCCCGGGCGTGAAATTCGTCTTTTCAAAAGTAACCAGTGCAACCATCTGACACCATTGAGAGGTGTGTGACGTCTAGTTAAATCGCTGGTTGGGTCTTTGGCTGTCATGAAAAGCCCTCCGTAGTGAAATCTAAGTTTGTTTTTTTTACAATTATCCAACCTACTTTAGAGTTAAACCCCTTCAGTTTTACAACTGAAATCACCCTGTCGTACCATTCCATAAGGAGAAAGCGAAATATTTAAGTGACTGGCAAACAACCAGGTTATTTATTAAGTACTAGACAAAGAGCCGTGAGTACCGTCTTATTTAATTTCCAAGGTGTACTGTTATAGGTAGCCTGTATTGGCAATGTTGCGCACCAAGTGATCGACACAAAACCATTAACTGAGTACAGGTACGGATGATATCGCTCCTTCACATAGAATAGGGAGAAGGGAGCTATTAGTCTGGTATTACATTGTAGATTCTAATCCCGACACTACAAAAGCGAGCAGACGAGTAATCACGGTGCGCACAAACAGGAATCTTGGGTATAAATTTCGGGCTAAGTTAGTCTGCGTGATCGGATAAGTCAGGTGGTTGCGCGTGAAATAGAAACAACTGAACTCCTTTGCCAAGGGAACAAAATAATTGAATGAATACTAGTTCAGCTTTCCGTTTTTACAAGATGTTTGCTGGTGTGTAACATTCTTGGCAGAGCATGTGTTTTGATACCATCAGACTGTCCAAACCAATACACGGCAGGTCCAAGTAACCGGTTTCGTAATGCGCAATCGTTCCACACATATTCGATGTTTTTACAGCCCAACCACTTGAAATTCAGACTGAAAGCACACAAACTATGTCAAGTGTCTGAAAGTGATTGAGAATGCAGTTGAATCCTGGCTGTGTCTCGTCTTAATTGATTCTCTACGATCTAACGGTCGTGTACTTCCAGCAACTGTCGAGCTATCACAGACTGAGTTGTTCAAAATTCCTACTACTGAGAAGAACGGAGTATGTTAACGTGATACTATGAGGTGCATCCATTAAAGTGGTTCCTAAACGCTCATGGTTTGTCTCCCACCGAGTTTCCCATGGGTAAGCTCAGTGCCATTCAATTCTCATGCATTAAGTGAGCACGAAAAGGGGAGAAGTGATGGTTAACCACAGCTTTTAGTCCAACATGGCACTTCTATTTGCTACTGATTGAATACCAATCATATATGAATAAGGCGTTTATATCCAGATAGATTTTCCAAACAACCTCATTTTGAAAGACGTACTTAACTCAAATTTTGCTCATCTCAGCGCTCGTCGGTAAAGTGCGTCCACTCGACGACCGGTACATGAACTCTGGTCGCGCATTCATGAGGACTCTTTGATGACCGCTGTGCCATTGCCCTCACATTAATTACGGTCAACTTATCATACGTAATCACTAAGCGGCATGTACTTATCGCCAAGCCTGAGAGTCCAGGTAGGTATGATATTCTGATATCCGGTGGAAAAGCACCTCATCAAGCGCCACACAGACGGTGCGTCAAGGCGGCCAACATGCAACCTAGTTCTGAATGCACGAACATTTGTTTCACTGATCGACTGTAGGCATGCTCTCTGACCAGTGAACAGACAGAATCACTGAAGACGTGGAATTATGAAAGTTTTACGGCCTACAATAAAACAAGACTCATCACCCTATCAGTATACGGAAAAATCCTAGCCAGAAACAAAGGCAGCGTAACATACTCGGTTCCTTTCCTTAGAAAAGTCGGATGTTTACTTCTAATATTTTATCTCAATGCTCCTAGGCTTTCGGATCGTAAATGAAAATCTGCTTCAGCGTGTCCCAGAGATATACTGCAAATGAAGCGATTCACCAGCACAGAAGTTCATTCAGCTCGTTTACCTTGGATACCCATTGTAACTCAAATCTGTCGTCTAAATAACCTGTTGAACAAAGCAAAGGTTGGTGGTGTATTATCTACATGTTTGTATAAACAGCATTAAAACAATGATGTGTTTGATTTAAGTCAGATAATTTTAAACCATACACTAGAAAACTTGAATAACTTTGTATAGAGATTTAGCGAACGACGTTGTCATGTGTAGGGGTTCGAATGACGTTATTCGAACGTGACAGGTCGTCGTTCGGCCAACTGGAACATAATGAAGAATCTGTCACCACATTTCCAATACGTTTATCCTCACATGTTTTGCAATTACCCTCTTGAACCTGTCATGTGTGTAATCAGGTCAATTACCTCTTTAACCTCATATACATTGTGTGACGTGTCCCGACACGGAGACTCCGTTGACCATCATTTTAAAAGATAAGGTGAACTATGAAATCAGCCATGAGATCGGAGATTTCGACCTGTCTAGGAAGTCCGAATCGCGGGGTTATCGATTGGAGTTAACAGACAGTAACTGTGTCTCCATTTCGAGATGATCGGGCAACCTTATCACTACTCACAAGCGAAGGTGGTTGAGTGTTCACATATGATAATTCGGTCGTGCCTAACGTGAGGTCAATGACGCAGTGGTAAACACGGTTGCCTCATGAACAGCATGTCCGTGGTTCAAGTCCCGGCAGTGACGATGATATGCACTACTGATGAGCTTTAATGAGAGCGAAACTCGAGTTTAGTGTTTCTGCTGTTCGAAAGGGGCCGATTGGAAAGTCTATGGGGATGTGACAGCTACGAACAATTGTGGGTAATGTTCAACTTGAAATTAACCAAATACCCGACTACTCATCAGTAATACAGTTTTTGTTTTGGTCTGCCAACAGAAAAAATTGACCGGGCTCAAATCTGATTATTCTCTTTTAATTGTCCGCGTGGAAAGTGAAATAACCGTACATTCTTTTGCAAATTTTGAACATTGCCCCGCGGGCTTCATTTCTATGAAACAACAACGTATAGCGATCAGTCGGTATTAACCCAGCAAAGATTGACTTCGCGATTTACGCAAGCATTTCTTAATACGACCGCTTGAGATAGCTAACTTATCCGTTATTGCAGGAAAATACCCGGTTTAGGCATTAGAAGAACATGTAGTGAGCAAACTTGTTTTCAGTGATTCATCATCAGGCTAAGCACAACACATTTATATGGGTTACTCATGTGAGAAAATATACAGTGATGAATCGAACGGATTGTTATCAGTTTCAGAAAGTTCACGTCGATTGTACAAATTATTGATGGCTGTTACGATAGCGGTCTTGATTACGTAATCTGTTCTTGCCGAACGTGGACATCTGGCCATGGAAGATTCAGTGTTTTGACGAAACGCTTTTGAACACGTAGTGGGGGGAAAGCAGGCGGACGGCTATTGCTTCTGCGACTGCCAACAGGCGCTCTTTGACCCGTTTTGGTTGTAATCCATGAGCGCGATAGATAGGACGGAATGATTCGTTGGGATCGATTGAGTGATTGGATTCCATTAGGTGCGCAGCGATATAACCAAGTCAAATTAGTTTATTTTACTCAGAATACCAGCCCCTACAACTGCAGTTTAAAAACCTTGCCTGTTAATCTCTTTGGATAAGTTTTTTTTTATCGGGAGCTCGATGATACGGGTGAATGGCATGCAGCTTGAAATCAGAATAAGTGTCATCGTTGTTTCGTTGTAACCATTGTGTACAAGAACGTTTACAAAGCTCAGTGTCAGGTAGTTGAAGACGTTACTGCGGGTGAAACATGAAGGGCCACAAACTGCTCTTCGACAACACACAGTGAACTAAAGTATGTATAATCCATTGCGTTCGCCTGAGCCCATTTGCGAATGTTATGGGTTTTTGAGAGAAGTTTCCACACAACATGAACTGCTATTTTCTTCCACTGCCGTTCTTTGGTTTCCGGATCAATAACTATGGTGCACACTACCGGTTTGCTTAAAATGGTGTAAGCATCATTAAACAGTTGTCACAGTGGTTCGTTTCTTGCCCTTATACATCCTATCAGATATGAAGTGAGAAAAACAGTGAAGTACTAGCAAAACAGCCAAAAGAGGGATTACTCAGTATGATAGAATATCCGTTTTGATCAATAAAACTAAAACTTTTGCGGACTTGACAATCTGAAAGCTGCTGACTTCTTTCCGTTAGTTATGCCAGCATGTTTAATTCTAGTGCAGTTCAAAAACAGAAAACAGTTAGTATGAGAGCAGACATGATACTGAGTAACACACTTTGGGTTGCCGACTTATCAATGTATGAAATAACAGAGAAAGGTATGAATGTGAATACACGCAAAAAGTGCCAAATTTCTCATCTCCGATAGAGTAATAACTCAAATTAGCAGCAGTAAGTAGATTGACAAAATGAACTTTTATCGCTGCGCGTGCATGACATAACCCAGAAAAACCTAAGTTAGTAGGCGTGTGGAAGCGCTAGTACAGAAATACATACATATATTTTGGTGAAAATGTCATTACAAAAAATAAGAAACATTGACACATTCTGTAGAATGCAGCGATTTGAGATGCTCTCTGCAGAAATGATTATGTAGGAGGTAGAGGAAAACATTCAGAAATGTGATTATTACAGTAGTTACACGGGGTTCCAGAAGCAGAACACTTTTTCGTGACTTTGAGGGTTCCGGATGGAGAACTATTTGTCGACCGATGGACTGAGGCTACTTATTCCTCCATATATGCTGGTTTCAACTTGTGGACAGAAACTACACCAAGTTTGCCGTTTCGGCTAACGACGAAAGTCTTTCTGTTTCTTGTCAGTACTTGATACAGACCGGTAAATGAGGTTGCTATGGTTCACAAGGGCCATCGATAAGCGCAAAGACATGAATAGAGCAGGACAGTTCAGTGTTTACATTCACTGTTGACGACTGCTTTTTAGACTTCACAGGGTGTAGCTTTCGCATGTACTGCACCAAGCGGAATGTATAACGAGCATAGTCGTACGGTGCTGAAGGTGCAGGCGAAGTGGGTCAACCTGGTAATCCAAAAGTACAACTGAAAACTATTTCGACTGTAGTGACCTTCAAATTCGCCTTCACTATATTCCTTTGGAACTAAAAGAACTAAGGGGAGCGCCTCGTTGCATGAAGGATTAGCATGCGCACTAAGAACGAACTTTAGCTGACGTTGCGAACTTTCAACCGCCCCATCTGCTGTCAGATGGTGAGCCGTGGGGCTAATATGCTTGCGCCCTAGAATATTTAGAACAGCCACGAAATGTGATCCACGGTCTGTGGCCGCTACTTCTGGGGGAACAAAATGTGTCATCCAACGTACTATGAAAGCGCTAGCTACTGTTTCTGGGGAGCGATTGGATAGCGGTATGACTGTAGGACACCTTGTGAATCAGTGAATTCAAGACAACAGATAAATCGTGGTATTTAAGGGCGATCAGCTGGCCATCAAATGGACGTGCGTGTGATGAAAACGTACGTCTGGTGAAGGAAAAGTGCCAAGGCGCTCTTCGCTTAACGGTGGATTTTGAAATTTTAGCACCAGAGACATGAGCGACTTTAATTGTGGACATC
Source organism: Paragonimus heterotremus (assembly GCA_013368495.1). NCBI lineage: Eukaryota > Metazoa > Platyhelminthes > Trematoda > Plagiorchiida > Troglotrematidae > Paragonimus > Paragonimus heterotremus. The sequence goes on from LUCH01001034.1 coordinate 63,939, forward strand.
ATGATTTACTTTGGGCAATACAAAATGTTCAGTCACACTTTTAACTCAAGCGCTTATGTCCAAGTAAGACAGGTTGTGCAGTGATTTAAGCACAGTGCAAGGGAAAGACACAAAAATTACATGGTGCAGTATGCCTGGAAAGTGTCGCATACGATTGTCTCTTATGAAGATATCAAAGGTATAGGCTGTGAGAACCACTTTGATAAGAGTGATCGATCTCTGAATCAGTGGCTTACGCGACAGTCATGGCTTACGAACCATTGCAATTGTCAGTAGAGGCGCTGAGATTATGACCATGTCAAATAACTACAATACTAGCGTTTCTGGCAAAGGAAGCATATCACTTGGCAATCGAGGAACGACAGATATCGTCCAGGCGCCTAACTCTTTACGGGGAATGTCTGTAGGATAAAGCGTTTGAAGATTGTGAATAAAGAAGACAATAGGCTGAAATTGCACGATTTATGTCCGGACGAATTTTGGTGCATTTTTTCCGAGTGCATTCAACAGACCAGTTATATATCGGTGTGACAAAACGAACACGATACCGGAGAAAGTCATTTGTCAGAGTACATAACAATTGTCACTATCACGGTAGCGGAAACCCCATGCAATTTATCCGGACATAAATCATGCAATATCAGCGTACTGTCTTCTCTATTCAAATTCTTGACGGAAAAAAGAATGTTTCTAGTTTAAAGAATAGAGTAACGGTTTGTGATTATTGCAAACCATGGAGATCCCACATTTCACCGAATGACGGAAGTGTGGGATACCTAGGTAGACTGCCAGTACCTCTCTATCAGATGAGCTGTAGCGGGACTCCGCAGGTTGTAAACGATTGGTGAAGAAGGCCAAAATTTATCAACGATTGCCAACGAACTGCTTTGACATGTTGTTGAAAGCATCGTCGAAAGCGTCGGCTACAATTGATGGTAGTGTATTCGAACAAGGACGGCCAAGAGGAATTGAATCGGCGACTGCATCCTTAGGCTCAATGAAAGCTGTGAGCTCAGCTTCTATGAACTGGAAGTTACATTCACTTCCAAAATTGAGATCTGTCATTGGCCGTAGTATATAAACACAGCGGAGCAGGAACCACTTACAATAGTTAATCGGGTGACTAAAACGACGAAGTTGTTTCAAGGAATTCTGGCATTTATAAATAACTTCGACTTCATTCGTTGATGTTGCGAATTCATTTTCTGACAGTCGGTGACCCAAAAACTCAGTAGTTGTCCCACTCAGTTTCCACTTTGCGGAGCTCACTGTTGTGCCATAGTAGATCAAACACTCCAGTAAAACGCAGAGATGCGTAAGATGGTTCTGTTGTGAAAGGGCAGCCAACAAAATGTCATTCAGATAAGAGTAAGAGAAATCCAAGCCGTACGTAACGTCAGGAACGAAGTGTTAAAAAGTTTGAACTGCGTTACTCCAACCGAATTTCGTTCGAAAGCATCCGCAAAAGCTAAAAGACTACTGCGGTTTTGAGCACATGTTATTTGGCTACCGAAATTTGGTAATATGCGTATACAAAAGTGATATTTGTAAAAATGGTTTCCTTCTGTAAATAAATTGTTAAAGCCCGTATATGCAGGATTGGAACCGATTGGTTTGTTCACCCAACAATAATCACCGCAAGGACGCCAGTCACCTGACATTTACCGGACCAAATGCAACAATGTGGCTATTGGACTGTCGGAAGGACGTAGTAATCCCAGTTCGAGTATATGCTCGAGTCCTCTTCTAACCAGTTTTGATTTGTTGAGAGCCAACCGATGAGGTTGAGCTAAAACGGACGGTCCTTGTTGCGTATGCGATGAGTGATGTTAAAGGTCACTCACAGAATGTCGTTCGGCACGCGAACGAGCAGTAGGAACTCAATAAAAGAATCCACAAATCGTCCAGGTGTTGCAGGTTGGTCAGATATGAGTATTCCGACCGTAACTGTAGCTTGCATGACCGGAATGTGCTGCTTAATAGCTCGTATTGAAGACAAAAATGGAGGAACTAGATATCGATTAGAATGAAAGGGGCCGTGACGATTATAAATACGCGGGGGCTGTTCTTCACAGAATCAAATAAGCATCAACCAGACATGCCCATAAGGAGTCATGGGGGTGCCACTGAGATCTAACAGCTGTGGACTGTATGAGCTTGGTGGTGTGTTCTTCTAGACAGAAAAGAAATAAGCTGTGCCCCACTATCAACCAGGAAGATGGTCTCAGTTTTACACACCACACAAACATGAGGTGACAAGACCAGTATGCGTCGACGATATCGTTTGCTGTTAGGGATTAGGTGCTAAGTTCCCCATCGCTTTGATGATGCGTACGTGTAGGGTTTAGCGCGCCTTTTGACTCGATTACCAAAACGCTCATAATAATATCGATGGTCAACTTTTGACTGGTACTCACCACATGGGTAAGTAATTAAGTGGAATATCTGATGAAAGGTTTGAGAAAATTTCGTTCAAACCGGGTGGCAAGCCTGGGATTTCTGCTCTAAAACGTTCCAAGCCTGTTGGATCATGTCTCAGTGTAATCAGTTTATCGGGTCAGCAAGTGTCCAGTATAAGACGTGGCGATGAACATAACACATTCAACTGACTGGGCAGTGGTAGGGAATACCTTGCTAATCGATGGACAGTTTTCGCAGTCCCACGGAGTGTTTGTGAACAAACAACAAAACTGTGATTTGCGTTGTTTCCGGTAATCTCTCAGGTCAACGTTCCCGGAAGAGGGATTCGATCACGTGAGTTAACAAGAAGTTCTCGCTTCTCTGTCAGAAGTGTTGCAGGATATTTGTCGCTCAGCTCCAGTTCGTGGAAAGGTTCCTACATCTGGTCTATTCAGAGAGTGCGACATTTTCAAAATGTGCCCCGCTGACGATTTAGCACTCACGATCTACCGTCTGGTTTAGTATAGTATGACGCGCCTGTACGGTGATTTCATTCAGAAGCTTAGCCAACGTTTGACAGTTTCTTGTTTGATCAGACAAGATTCTGTAGTTGAGAACATTTCCTTCTGTCAAATGAACCGGAGAGAAGGGCCCTTTTTCGAAATCGAAGGGAACACAAAAGCACTGTTGCCTAGCGAGGAAGAACCAACGATCTTAGATAAAACTTCGAACAGTGGGTAGAGAGTACACAGTTATGAGGTATTAAAACCAATAGATGAATTAAATTAAAACACGTAAAAATGAATATGTTATAAACATATCCACGAACAGAGAAAACAACTGCCTACGCGTACGTTACGGCAAACGTTGTATATACAGTGGAACGAACTCACCACAGAGCAGGTGGTGATTGTAGCGAAACGTCCGAATTTGGCTGGCTCATTAATTGTTCGAACAGTCCAACGGAACAGTATCCTGTCTGATTTTCCCTGTGGAAACTTGTTCGACAATGCAAACAGGAACTAAGCGCGTTGAAACCTGTACAGATAACAACCCTGGAAAATCGGATTTACAGAGAAAACCCCACGAGGCTAGTCAAGCCTGGTGCACGTTGTGATTTAACTTCCTGGACGGAAGATGCAAGTCACCAGTTTGACTAAATTGAAAGCAGTTTGAAAGTTATTTTATATAATATCTTGTATCAAATGTACAGTGAAGCAAGAACGTCAATAATATTACTTATTGTATTCCTAACATCTGCATCGGACAGGTGCTGTCATCTTGGCAGCAAGATCAGGCTAGTTTCTTCTGATCCAATTTAGTTATTACTACCGATAGTGTAAGTTTTCACAAAGGTTTGTGGCGTCAACGCAAGGTATCCGTTTCCACCTTTTGCTGCACTGTCGCGTTTGGTCTGAACAGTCCTGGAGATATGGGACAATTGTAGGGAAAGCTTCTGAGTCATATCTTTTGATGGAAATGATATGCATGTCAGTAAAAATACCTCTATGTTTAATTATGTATTCAGGATGTCAACACATTTTGATCTCGTGCGGTATCTTTGTAATATGCAATAAACGATGAAAGTACCAAAAGTGTAACTAGTAAACAGCGTATCAAATAATGGTTTATTTTTCAGATTAAAACTTAGGTGATAAGTTATGAATTTGCGTTACTGGTGAGTGTTTCATCTTATCGGCTTGTTCACTAGTTAGGTATTCATTCACTTAAGGTTTATTTGTTGTCACCTTGATGTTTAACACCAGGAAGCAGTAAACAGTAACATCAGTTCTTGTAACATCTTCTAACACTAGTACCCCCGACCATATTATAAAACACAAGACTTCCAACGGTGATTTCATCTTCATTCTACATCGAATATTTTTTGACACCTTTCCGTCTTGTTTACAAACTGCTTATACACAAGATTCCATTGTTTATTGTGTTTCTCTGTCTAGTATTTATTCCCGTCTGCTAGTGTATGCGCGCACTTAAAAATGGTTACAAACAATACAATGTGGTTTCACATCTGATTTATTTGTATTAGTATCTTCAGTCACGAGGACAGCCTGGTTATTTTGTAGATATTACTAATTTCGTACGATTTTGTGCATTTTTAATTTTGTGTTCACCGGACTACGATCTGCCACGTTGAACAGATTTATCACCATAACTAATCAGCACGCAATTCACGAGTTTCCTCTTACTACTGTGAACAACCTTGACAATAGTCACGTGCGCCGAAACCCGGATTTCCCGCGTAAACAAAAGTGACGATATAAAATATCACCGAAGAGAGACGATTGACGAGACTGGTTTATCGAACACAATACGAGTCATCTCGGTTTCGAAATCAGTGCGACATGGTATGTGCTTACAATATTTCTCTAGTTTATTTTATTTTCCTCTTCGATGTATGAAGTATGCTACTTGGGTGAATTTTAGGATTAAGACGATAGATTCATATCAGTACATGTCGGGCTAAGTGGACAGTACAAAGTTGCCCCTCGCATTTTTTCTTTGTAAAACAATCAAGGCTGTTTATCTCTCATATACCGTGATGCATATCACAACATGAATGCGCGTCGGTAACAGTTTTGCCTAAGTGTCTAAGTGTTCCTAAGTTTAATTCCAAGAAGAGAAAGGCACATATACACAACCCCACTAACCTCTTCGCACACAGCCTGGAAAGTGTTGTTACGGTATGTTTCATTCTTATTTATACTGCTTTCACTTGTGGTGTATTCACACAGAAAGAACTAACAGCTATACTGTATAAGTCGATGAGTACTGTACTGGCAAACAGGGGCTCAGCCAGACAGTTTTCTATTAAGCTTAACTGCAGGTAGGTAGACAACACTCGGGGGGAAGCAAGGATCACTTGCGCACGCAGGATTCATCATCGGGCTGTCTGTAACCAATGACCGATGTGTTAAACTTCACAGTTACGTTGTATTGTTGCTCATCGGAACTGTATCAACTAGTATCAATCTGGTTTGCACAGGCCACGATGGGGTGGGTCAAATGTGGAGGACCTAATATAAATGTTTTAAGATCCGAGTCGTCTCAAATCGGCCGAAGTGTTTTGGGCTGTGCTTGACTGTTAAAAAGAACCAATGCCACTTTGATTCTCAGACAGCGTAGGCTGTCATTAGTATGAGGTAGTAATTAGTTGGATTAAATTCAACTGAGTATACTGCGTAGGCATAAAAGTTATAACAATTCGTGTATGACACATAAGCAGTAGTAACTAACAAAACTACACAACAGATTGTTTGAGCTTACCAAAAGTGTGAGAGTACAGTAAAAATGGTTTGGATTGTTACAGGTCCCCGATCAACCCAGTGGAAGCTTATTGGGTACGGCAGGAAGAGGAGTTGGTGAGAGAATAGCTCTTAACGTGTTAGCTGGATAAGACTGTGAAGGAGAGCGCCAACAGTATAGGTTTGCCGAAACCATTCATCAGCTTGAGGGACAGCACCCCGACATGCATGCCCAATATATGCACAATTAAGGACTGATCATTTGCAATTGCAGGTTAATTGGTAAGTGTCCCAGTTTCAGTAATTTGTCATGCCAACGAAGCCACCTGTCAAGTAAATATCCGAGCGGCCAACCCGTCACATAGCGCGTTCAATTGAGTTGAGGTATATCAAACTGAGGGAGTAGGAACAATGAGCGTGGTTTACAACCAAGTTCAGATAGTCCATTCTCATCTTGTCCAAAACTAGCTAACGTGAGCACAACCCGTCATCGGGGGCAGTACACACTGCACACATTCAAGGTGAATGTGGTCTTGAAACGGGACTATTCACCAATTGTCCATTGTGCCAACAATGCGAGAATAATTGTTCACTGAGGATATTATTTTATTAGTAATAGACACTAATTAGTTAGAAGCTGTGGCGCCGGGGTGAATTACGGTTCATCGCAACTGGGGCTAACATACACCTTTGTTAGCTTACTCTGTATCCGCTGGCTTTATGGAAAGAACCACTTCCTTGACTTTCTTTGGAGTGCTAATTTTGAAGCAGTTGCTTTCAAGGATACCGGCAGCTCTACAAGAAACCAAACCCGTTTGGCTCGCTTGAGGGAAATTTGGAGGTCGTTACTTCTGCCTACATGAGGCCTACTGTCGTCCATTAGCGAGCAAGTTGATTACGACAAATGACAGATCAACGGTTAACGACATGGCTGATAGAGGAACAACGGATAACAACAATGAACAATAGAGGACGGAGTATACACAATTAACTCGGAACTTCCTAGCCAACTTTGTATATTACTTAAAATAGTAATGTTTTAGGTCATTTGGGGAATTAGAGATTTCTCCGACATATACAATACTGAATTTGCATTGACGTCTGATAAACAACTGATTTCCTTTAAAAGTCACTGGAAATTCAAGTTGTGTATTATGCGAATATGATTGACTGCACCAAATTATGAATGGTTGAGGTTTCTACGAAAAAAATGTTTATATCATATTTTGGCATATCACGGGTCTTCTTTTCTGTTAGAATGACATCAGTCAACAATTTGTAGTGCATCAGCGTAACACTTCACCACATTATATTGGTCAATGCATTGTGTGTAAAACAAGCTCCACCATTGTAGTTTCTTTTCCTCTTTCCAACCTTGTACTGTCGTCCATGGAACAACTCTAATATAATCCTAAGAACTTTAGAAATAAAACCCGGTTTGTTTGTTTTGTATGTAGTAAACTAATGTGTAGTTCTTGCCGTTGGTTATCATAGTCAAATGTCATTTCGCAAGTTGCTAGGACAATTTTGACCTGATGATGTTTTTACATTCAACAAAGTCGGCTGCAACGTTCTTGTTAATTATGAAATATTTGTTTGTTCGTTTATTCAGTAAGACGTTCTGTTTTATCTCCGAGGGTTTAAACTTAGGTCTAGTGATTGGTTCAGCGTGTCCATGTTCAGTAGAATCTGCAGATCACACAGATGTTTTAGGTTACTCGCCGAGAGTTAGTCCATCACATCTAAATCTTCGGGACAGACGTTTTGTAAATTGTTAATTTTGAATGTATGAAATTGAACAAAATGACCACTTTTGTCCGCTTTGAGTAATGAAATATCCCGGTTTCTCCAGTGTTCATTAATAGACACACCTATATCACCCATCGCCTATCGCTAAATTCATGTAAGTTTGCAGAAAATGAACTTCCTAGGATAAAAAGCTGCCTAATAACACAACTATACGAGTAAGTTGTAACAACATTCGTTAACATTTGGTCAAATTGAGTTATTATACAGTTTTATCAATTATTTTGTAGAGACAGATATAATCAAAACAACAGAATTATAGTCACAGACATTCGGTTTGAATATTTCAGTCCACCCGGATCGGGTACAAATAAACGAACGACTAGTAACAGACAATACACAACTAGATAACGGGCTATGAGGTGGATTCTATTTATACTAACCGTTACTGTGAGTTAGTTCACTCGTGTTATCAGCGATACTCATTAATCTCTAGATCAGAAGTAAGCTTCGGCTTACCTTTTACTGTATATTGTCGCATGTAATACCATGTCACTCGATCACCCGATCACTCCTAACGCACGCCAACTGTGGTTGTTCTGGCGAAGTGGTCGCCAAAGTGGCCACTAGCTTTGCTCATATTCCAGTTGTACGTGATTATTTCCAGTCTTTTCATGAAAGTCCATTTAATGTACCGCAGAATACTGTCCTACTACTTTATTGCGTTTCTGGTACATATTAGACAGGTAAACAAGGTGGTTTCCATCAAGCATGCGAATAAACCAGACTGGGAATACATAACTTTTGGCAACAAGTTAGCATTTCTTCTCATTGAAACTAACCTCATCTTGTTAACTAAGCAGTTTTCCTTTGTAATTGCAACCTCTTGATCCACCAGAGTTTCCCCTTCCTTCCCAGTTATCCTTCTTTTCACTGACTTTGGTTTCTTCGAAGCAGAAAATATTAGCACCTAAATGATAAGAACTGAATATACAAACAGACCTACTGAGCGTCTGACATACGTGATTGTGCAAAACGCTTTAGACACGCCAGTACTGAAGTAGGATCAAGATTTCACTCTGTATCCCTTTATTTCCTTGGCACACTAGTCCTTCTTTTGGCACTCAGTAGCTGTGGTTCACTGACGCGAAGACAGGCAGATATATTCTTCATTAATTTTTCGTTTCATCCTATGTCATGTATGGACAACAAATTCGACTTGACTTGACTTGCAAACAAGTTCGAAGTTCTGGTTTTGATCAGAAGCGACTTCGCTACCGCTCTCCATCTGTTATTTGTGGCAAAAACGGCGGCACAATCCTTAATGAAGTTGTAAGTCTGTTCAGTGTTGTTGTTTGGGTTAAGCGGCATAAAGTATTCACAACTCTAGACTATATCTCTGAGTATGTGAAAAGCCCGACATTACAGAATATGATAATAGTCTGGATGTAACTAAACGGAATTTAGATTAGATGCACTGGTGGCTAAGGCCTGCAGCTTGCTAGTATGGACACATTTATTGGCTGATTGCCATCCTTCTCGTTCGCAAATGGTTCAAAATGATCCGAATGAATATAATGTGCATAAATGTGAAATACACTAGTAAAAATAAGGGATATTATCTTAACGTTGATTATAGTAAAGCGTCACAAGCTGAAACCGCTGCCGCTGTGGTGAGTAATACAATAGAATATGCATTATTTCTAAAAAAAAACGTCGTTGTAGAGGAATGGGCCTTGCTGAGTGGTCACTAAAGGGAGAGAATTACATTGTCTTTAGTGCGTAAATAACCTAAAATCCTCCGCATAAGAACCATTGCTCTGGTATATTTATCCACCCTGTGTACCTAAACCCACAACAATAACGTTAGTTTAATTATTACTGAATTGAAAAAGTTGTTCTCATTGGAGCTGTACTATTCTAACCTTCGGATTTCGCCACCATTCGATATGAAAGTCAACCTAGTGTAATGAGGAAGAGCGATCGCACCATACTACTCAAACCATTACTATTCAGTAACGAGACATCAACGTGTACTTGGGTATTGAATTAACCAGGCGAAATATACTAGAAGAAACTTTGGAGTTTAGTTTAGCATGAAATATTTATCCGCACATACAGGAATTAGGCATTGGTACCCGTTATAACCGTGACATTCTGAGATCGGTGTTATACGCAAATGGGTGGGTTTGTTTGTTGTTGTGTTGTAACACAAAGTAGGTGCTGGTTTCCAGAGTAAAAGATGTTCGCGCTTTCTGAATTATTGACTCACAACACTAGATATCCATGTAGCATAACTCAACTGTACTTCCGAGGTTGTTAATTTCATGGTTCGTTAAACTTAGTCAAAATCCATGACTGGAGTTTCTTCGGTTTGGGTCTAAAGAGACATTAGGTGGAGTTGTGGACAGCCAGTCAACAAAACGGGATATCTATAGAGTAATGAGATCAAATAAACTGTAATAAGAAACGTTTGTGACAGTCTGGTGTAGTACGTTGTGCTACTGTTGCTTGTAGTAATTACACATCCTGTATTTTGCCTGTATAAAGCTCTATTTTCTCTCTGTCTCATTTTAGCGGGAATGCATTTCCATTCACATCGGTCAGGCAGGGGTGCAGATCGGCAACGCCTGCTGGGAATTGTACTGTTTAGAACATGGTATACAGCCCGATGGTCGCATGCCATCAGACATGCAAATCGGTCATAGTGACGACTCGTTTAATACGTTCTTTAGTGAGACCGGTTCTGGAAAACATGTGCCCAGGGCGGTGTTTGTGGATTTGGAACCAACAGTTGTTGGTAAGTAGGTGCCATTAGTTTATGACTGTACAGGTAAACTTAGTACCAAACAACAGAAAACCTTTGACGAAATTTTTGCATTTCCTGATAACTAATCTTGTTGCATCACACTAGTGAAATTTGTTTAGTACAATCTGTCTGGTAAAATAGGGGTGTAGGAACAAGTAGTACATAACACCAGATTTGTAACCTTAAATTTTTTGATGAACATCTATTCCAGAACAACTTATCATAAACCATGTGATGTGACGTTTCAGACGAAGTTCGCACGGGGACATATCGGAAGCTGTTCCATCCGGATCAACTGATTAGTGGAAAGGAGGATGCTGCGAACAACTACGCGCGTGGGCACTACACCGTTGGGAAGGGGATGGTAGACCTTGTGCTGGATCGGTGTCGTAAGTTGGCTGATCAGTGCACAGGTCTACAAGGTTTCCTGATATTCCATTCGTTTGGAGGTGGCACCGGGTCAGGATTTACTGCGTTGTTGATGGAGCAATTGAGCAGGGATTATGGGAAAAGGTCGAAGCTGGAATTCGCTATTTACCCGGCACCGCACATCTCCACTGCGGTAGTCGAACCATATAACTCCGTATTGACGACGCATTGCACGCTGGAGCATTCAGACTGCGCATTCATGGTGGATAATCAAGCAATTTATGATCTCTGCTGGTATGTTCCGTTCGTCTTACACTATGCTTTGACACATTAACATTTCACCTCCAAACTTATGGATTTGGCTGCAGACTTTGTTCTGACCACTGAGATTACAGTTATACTAGTGTATTATGATCGTTTGAACCTCGAAAACCTTAAACTTGCTTCTGATTGTTGTTAGCTGTTAATGAGACAGTAAGTTATCCCAATATATATATATATATATAATCTCGAACAAACGACCGAAAAATGCCGACGTTGTAATTGCGATCCGACACTCATTTGTCAGCGTTCTTTCAACTGATTCCGATATACTTAAACATTTTTCAGTTGTGCAGTTTCTGTTATCTCACGGTTTAGTTTACTTTTTTGTCAAATTTTTTATAGCTTAATCAATTTGTGGATTGAATCCTAGGAATATGAATTAACATGTGAACTTCCCAGAGTTGAAACCAGATCCACTGGTAACTGAATCACTCCTTCTTTCCTAATGGTGGAGAATGAGTGAAGTTGGCCCTTTCCTCTCTTCAGTAGTTTGTGTCCAAGTTTTGCTATTGGTCGGCTTCCTGCTGTGGTGTCGATTTTGATGTCTTTTACGGTAATTGCACAGAAGTAAAATCTATTAAGGTTAATTTCTAGGTTAGCTTTAGTGTTATTACGATGAAGAAAATATACCTGAGGGGCTTTGGATGCTTTTATATCAGAGACCGGTGACGTAAGTCTTACAACGATTTCACATTCCTCTCTGTTGCCGTCGCAGGAAGATAGATGAACTGTCAGCTACGAAACGTACTTCATATGCGATCTTGAAATCCTGGTACCTTGACCCTTAGTCTAGTTGATAAATATTTGAGCTACTATCTGATGCATATTCCCCGACAGTGGACTTGAATACTCGGTGCACGGAGGGCGGTGTCGAAGTTGCTGTCCACTACTTCACTGGCAATAATTGAGACCGACTGTTTGCGACCTCAGTTCGTTTCGGATGTTCATGGATAAGAATACGAACACGTTGGTTTCCAGCTCTCATTCCATATAGACCGTAAATGACTACTTCACGCGTAGACAAAAGTAACTGGAGAGAATGGAAGAGGTAGGACATACTCAGCGGTCGTAATTGTCCAAATCCCCATAGGTACCAATCCGCCTTCGTAATAACTTAGTTAGCATGGGTCCAACAAGCACTTTTCATGTGCTCTGTTCTCTCTAAGAGTTGGTGAGTTCTTACGGAACAACCACTCATTCAAAGTGAAGAAGACAGTTTGATGTTATCATGAGCATCTCGTTAATTTTCGTTCCTGTGAACCGCGGTGACCAGCGGTGATTAACCCAGTGAACATTTTTATTCGCCCGTACGCGTGACCTTCATTCGGTCATTTGACCCGACACAATTCCTTGCTAACCAACAATTAATAACACGACTGACGATCGATGGAAATGTAGAAGGCGGACTGATAAACTGCGGGGTGACCTGAGGGTTTCTTCCGTACAAGATGACGCTGGTTCAGCCCTTACACGATCAAAAACCCGGTAAACTGAAACGAAGGATTAGTCGCTTCCTAGGTCATTTTGTCAATTGTTGAACCCAAGAGAACTTACGACACGAACATTTACTGCGAATACAGAACCGTTGATGCCTTCGACATCATGTGAACGATTACGGGTAACCTACAGGGATAATGGGAAATGGTAATCAAATGAACTACTATGAATCATCAAAGATCATTTGAGCGATGCTTACTGAGATGACCAAAACAACAGTAAATTGTTTTATTTTCTCTGCAGAAGTGGTGGAAAACGTTTATAAATGTGTATCAAGTCTGAATGAAGACATTACAACCGGTCCAGAATAGCGTAATCAGATCCAGGCCGAATGAGCGTCGCAAAACCTTATGCTCATTTATGGTGAGCTGAGAGCAGGTGTGAACTGATGCGATCAAGAAGCGGTATAGCTGTTAAACTTAGCACAGCTAGCAGTTAATTATGACCAAGACCAAAGTTTGCGCTGTAGAAATCCAACCAGTGAGTATGAAATCTATATAAACCATAAAGCTCTCAACAGCTAGATAAATATGTGACAACAACACATATGAGGCTAAACTCGATGAATAAAGCAGTCTTAATCTTCAACTGGACTTAGTAAGCTTCAGGTACATTTCTAACTTTGCACTTTTGTTCACTCCCATTTATTTCAGCCGTAATTTGAATCTTGAACGACCAACATACACAAACCTGAATCGTCTGATCAGTCAAGTTGTCAGCTGTATTACAAGCTCCTTGCGGTTTGAAGGTTCATTGAACGTCGACCTAACCGAGTTCCAAACTAATTTGGTTCCATATCCACGGATCCATTTTCCTATGGCCACCTATGCCCCCGTGATTTCCGCTGAGAAAGCTTATCACGAACAACTGACAGTAGCTCAGCTCGTTAGCACTTGTTTTGAGCCAGCCAGTCAGATGGTGAAGTGTGATCCACGACACGGCAAGTATATGGCCTGCTGTTTGCTTTTCCGAGGAGACGTCAATCCGAAGGACGTAAACGCGGCTATTGCCACGTTAAAAACCAAGAAAACAATCCAGTTCGTCGACTGGTGTCCGACTGGTTTCAAGGTTGGTATCAACTATCAACCACCCACCGTTGTCCCCGGAGGTGATTTGGCCAAGGTACAACGAGCCGTTTGCATGTTGAGTAACACCACAGCGATTGCCGAGGCCTGGGCGCGTCTGGATCACAAATTTGATTTGATGTATGCGAAGCGTGCATTTGTGCACTGGTATGTTGGTGAGGGTATGGAGGAGGGTGAATTCTCTGAGGCTCGCGAAGATTTGGCTGCTCTTGAACGGGATTATCAAGAGGTTGGGGCGGACAGTAAAACATCAGATTATTGAAATCAACTGTTTTCCTAGAACTGTTTGCAATATATATAGCAATTTTTGACCGATATTATAGTTTTCCATCTTGTGCGTATCTTTTGTGTTGTCACCTCTTTTGTAGACAGCCGTGTTCCTCTTAATTTGAGTGCACCATAAATTTTTGGTTAAACTGAATTCTTTCTGCATATTTTATGCTCTGGAAGATCAACTGAGATGAACATTAAGAGTGAACCTGTTTCCCGTAATTATTTACTGGGCGGTGATGGTGCGATCACCTTGTATATAGACAGAGAAAACATGCGCGAAAGCCCCGCAAATGGTTTGTTTATTTTTCAAAGGAATTGTTCTGTACCTGTTATGAAACCTACACTAAGGTGTTGATTCTATTTTCACTACTGATAAGTAGTTGGGGATTTAGTTAGTCTCAAGCTGGACATCACCCACAATTGATCCCACCTGTTGCATTACCATAGACGTTCCAGTCGGCTCCCTTCGAAAAGAAGCAATACACTCGAGTTTCTTTCTCATTAGAGCTCGTCAGTGTTATATATCCTTGCCACGGCCGGGACTAGAACCACGGCCACAGTATCATGAGACAATCGTGTTAACCACTGCGCCAATGACCTGATATTGGACACGATCGAATTGTCGTATGTGAATGCTCAACCACTTTCGCTTATGAGTAGTGCTGTGATTGCTTGATCGCCCCAATAGAAGACATTAATTGCCCTTTCCGCACCAATCGATAACCTGGCAATTAGGACTTCGGGGACCGGTCGATGTCTCCATTCTCATTAAATCTGTTAGGCTGGCTGGAAAGTCTACCTGAATACAAAGGTCGCGATCAAATGTGAGTGATATTCAACTGGAAGTTTTCTATTTTGTGTACGCACTTCAACACCTGGATTCCAGTTAGTTATGTCATGGACTACGAGTGAGATATCCTGTGTCTGGCGATAGCAAAATAAGCTTACGAACAGTTCTGTATGTTATTCGACATACTAGCTTCAGTCAGAAACTGGAACCAAGTAAATGTTTCCAAGCGTGTTATTCACCTCGAACCAACCTCGCCTGTAGTAACTTTCAACTGGTTGGAGCAGATTGCTTACTGTCACGAAATATTTCGCGAATTGAACTATCGGTGGACGAGTAAACGGTGCTTATACACTAGAGGCTGGTTATGTAACTCCATGGGTTTTGCTGTGAACTTTTTTCGAATCAAACTAACACATTCTCGGCTTGATATCGTGACCATCCAGTGGTGTACGTAAACTTCAAGAATCGTCGACAGACGTCTCGTTACCGTAAACTCAAATCCAGAATCTCGTCCAACGCCCTCACAATACAAACCAAGCAACCCATTTGCAAAACGGTCACATGGCTCAAAGGATGAGATTAAAAGTTCCTGGAATGAAAAAAATGGTAATAATGAAAATAATGGTTGTACCATTCAAACAAACTCACAGTAAACTTTTAAATGTTTCTGGCACAAATAGGTGGAAAACGTTTCAAGGCAGTTGAAATCGTCCCAGATATATAGGTGATAGCAATTACTCGGAAGGGCTGGCGGTTATCTGCTGGGATCATAGCTCACTTTAATTTGCTCATTTCGATGGCTGAGTTGAAGTGAGAAACGGAATATAAGGTTCAAGAAATCCACCTTAGGATGACTAATAACGGGAGCTCACTGAGCTGGAAAACCGAACCACTGAGTTCTAAAGACTCAAAATTTGCCGAGAAACACAGCAAAATGCTTCTTTTTGCTGCTATGATTGAATGCTGAAGAGTGTAAATAGCAGGGAACGGCTACTGCGTGATACAAACAAGCGAACGTTACAAGTTAAAATTATTATAGTAGTCGTAGCCATACATCGGCCTGGTACCCAATCTAATGTTGACTGTCACTGTGTTCATCCTAAAACAGAATGAAACACGTCAACTAACGGAGTCACCGAACGTGGGCGTTTTCAATCGATATGAAGACGAGAACTTCTTAGAGTCGGGACTGCATTCCTTAAGAACACAAGACTCGCATGCAGGAAAAACCTTCAGGAAACACGGAATTTTTTCTGCATCCGATGTTTCTATTGTAAAAACAAGCCTTCCAAAGCCATAGTTGAAAAGCTTACTGTGGTTGTAATCGAGACTGCTAGCTTTGTCACTAACAGTTCGGTGAGCTGTTTGAACTGACCTCAACGTTTTAATGCACTGACCTTAAGCTGGATCGTTAGATTACACAAATCCGTTCGCGCACAGTCTACAAACATCGTTTACAGGGATAAAATCATGTTTATACCTGACTGAGCACTTATTCCATGAATAATCTCGTAACAGTTCTGTTCGGTGAAGTACTCTGAATCAGGGCCTACCACCTGCACCATGAGACGAATGAGCGATACAATTCAGGTATGGCCACGTAAAAAATTTCAGAGCTGACGTCCTGAGAATATGAATACCTAGACTTATCTACTTAAATGATACAACCGAGGGTCTGTTGGGTCGTATCCACTTCATCTCCGTTTCAGCCAGGACAGACAAAAGTCTGAACTTGGTCACAGTTTTCTGGTGAGGTATATCACTACAAATTCAGTGTGAAATCATTTACGATCACCGCCAATTCCATAGGCCGTGAAGATTAATTCGAACGAGAACTGAGAATGGGAACGAAATGATCGTCTATTCCGATGTGCGACTGGCGTGACAGCACATTGAGCGGGACGATTATAACCCATATGAACGAAGTATCTACACCGTCCAACCGTTACTACAGATTCCGAGTTATTGCACTGTGAAGCAAGATATCATGCTGAAACCGAGTTTACAAACCATATGGCTGTTATCTTAAACAAAGCATCTCTACCGAACAGTAGAAAGGCAAGTAAGGCTCCTTAAAATCGTAGCTAACTGAACTGGGAATCCTAGCCTACATTCTCCCTGATACTACGCATCCTAACTTATTCCGAAACGCAGATAAAACAGCGACTTTGTTGGTTTGTTAGTGGAGAGGTCTTGGTTTCGAAGTATCATTAGATGGCTCTTGGTTGAAACTCAGCACCAATCTCCCAGATCGTGTGTGATCATACCGTCTCACGGTAATTAGTGTCGAATGGTATTGCACTATTTAGCCCTGTTTTGTTAATCAAGCCGGTACGCAAATATTATGATCACTTGCCTGAACACCCAATCGTATGCCAATATATGATGATTGCATAGTCGTCAAATGAGGCCGTATACTAAAATCTCCCAAAAGTATACTTACTTCCAGAGGGTCTTTGTAATTTTAAGACACTAGGAACGGTCGTGATGAGATCCTGATATCCTGTGTGTCTGCTTTGACGGTTCTCAATAGAAAATCTCGCCGTACTCGCTCAGTGACACTCAAATCGAGCAGGTTGCACTATATGAATGTGTTTTTCCTCAACAAAAAAGATATCACTGCGAAATAAACACTTGTAATCACACAGAAGGACAGAATTACGGTACCACCAAAAGGACGTAAATGTTTGCCGCTATTGAAAATCATTTTTGTCGTAGCCGCTGTGAATTTGCTGTGTTGTAAATTGTGGCTTCAAATACTTAGTCAAACACATAGGATGAAGACGTAGACACAATTCATCTGCATAATTTTTCCACTCCCATTGTAAAATGTCATTCCAGACTCAATGAATTCAACTACTTTACATTAAGCGCTCAATAATGGGACTTTTTTTCTAGGACTGATCATTTGGTTAGATATTTCATCGTCCTTTGTTACTGAAACATTTCAGTGTTCAGCATTGCTTCCCTTTACCGATTTCTTCACAGCCATTTCGATGTCCTGATAGCCTTCAAAATCAAGAGCCCAAAGCTTCTTATCCTGAACACTTTCAAAGTCAGTTAGAGCAGTTTTATAAAAAATGACCACCATCCCGAATTCACTGCACCATTGTGTTCATCCTACCAATTTAAATTCTTTCAGCAGCCCATATGGACATAGCAGGATGATAATCGACAGTACCAGATAATCGTTGGTGTAAACTTGTACTAGATTCATCTATTAGGCGAGAATTAAAACGACATTAAAATATTTCTGACTCGTTTTGAATTCAAAGACATTTTAGGCTCAGTGTACGTTGCTCACTCAAAGATGTCTATCTTCAGGGCATGACTGCCAGTAGATCCTGAAGTTGATCATGCCATTTTGAACGCAGTTTCTTATCCACAAGAGGATACTATGTACCACGCATCACTCAGTAGAGTGTGCAACCCCTATAAACTTCAATGGGATAGCTCAGATTGAAGATGATCGACAGATCACCAGGTAAAACATTTCTAGATGCATGGTCATTCATCTGCATTCAGAGCTGTAGTGAGTTGGATGAGTCAGTATATCAGTGGTCGGTTACCTAGACTAGAAATCTGACTTAGCAAACTATCATTCACCCTTGAGCAGATGAAGTCGAGAATTTGTAGAAAAGCTATGGTATTAAAAATCTGTTTTAGGGCAATAACTATCACTTTGCTGCTTCGGAAAATGTGAAAGATAGAAATAAAATTCTGATGACGCTGTTTCATATTAGAATTCACGCAACTGAACTGTTTACCTCAGTGGTGATCGCTGTTTGTGTGCCACGATACTGTGAAATTCATGGTTTCATAGTTGGTTGTGAAAGATTCTACTCTTCAAAAACCAAGTTTCCTAATTTACTTGCTAAAATTGTACAGACGACTAGAAGTGCTGAGCGCAGAAAGCCAGTCAGTACAGCGATGACTCTGTTTCTTTGTGGTACTCATGATATCCATGTGTTTTCCTAAGAAATTATGCCTCAATCTTGTGCTGAACTAACTTACTGAGATTCTGAGGAGGCGTACTCTGCACTCACTCACTTTTAAAACTAGGCATATAATTGCGAATATAACATCACGACCGGAGTAGCTGCCTACGAGCAAAACAGTGAGTGACGCCCTTTATATCCCAATGGGTGAGGTGCGCTTTTGGCGAACATCGTACACTATCTTGTCAAGTCGGTCGCTTTTATATCACGAGGACGTAAACTGGTGACACGCTAACACCGACCCCTACAAGTTAAATTTTGCATCTAGGGTTTATTCTTGTTTTTACTTGCTAGCTAAAAAAGCGTTTAGCAAGCAAGCTGAATCATTGCCGTCACTTGAACTTCACGTCGCCGTGACTGCCTTAGGTTAGGGTGCTGATGAGGCGCAGTACGCTAGCAAAAATAGATGGCTGATAAATGATTAAAGGCCTCACAGTATATCACTCTAAATGACTTAGGGTTGAGACCCATTCCCCGAATATTGTACCATAACTCAGGATACGGATTCATTTGCACAACGATCCCATGTTCCTTGTTTGCCATAATTCGCCTGGCCAAGTTCCTTTCATTTTATGACCAGATTCCATTGATTACAACATTAAAAGCACGGGTTGAAATGGTAACAGGATTTCTAGGGCTTGACATGCGTGATGCCATGAAGCAGGTGAGGACTACACAATGTGGATCAAAATAACTTAGAGAAAAACGGATTATATAAATTGTACAATGTTACACGGAAGCACCACAGATTTCTTTGTGGAGTGTAAGATAGCTAGGGCCAGCTGACGCAGCAGGTGGTGCGGCCGAATAGTCTCAACTAGGTCAGAGAACAAAAATAGTAAATTTGTTTAAGTCGGCTGAATTCTGAAGACACAGTTGTTCGGGTTAAGTATGGACAAAGTCTGTTGTCGTCACCACTATCATCATCATCATCATCATCATCATCCTTGATTCGTATTCAGGATACTTTGGTTCCGACTACCGTTGATTTTGACAGTAGTCAATGTAACAGCACAGTAAAAAATAAACCAAACATTAGGTACTCGTTTGTTCGCCTAGCTTGACGTTTAGATTGCGTGCGTCTCATCGCTGAGATGACCGTACAGCAGTCGCTGTGCTTAAGAAGAAGATTCCCAGAATCAACTTCTATCAACTTAACACTATGGTGTAGTGCACGAATAATATACGTATATAATATATGCATGTATAGCCTATGTTTATTCGTCTTACTTTCGAAGATATGGTGAGTATCAGAACCTGTTTGCATTCAGTCAGGAGGAACCAACAGAAATGCATGCGCTGGCCAGTAGATATTAGTCTTCCGTAAACTGACTGCGATACCCTGGGAACTTGGTACAGTGTGGTAGTAAAGAATTAGTAATAGGCATCTATCTATGTGTGCATAGTTATTATGACCTCATCCGTCTCCAGCTTTGCATATGTCTCTGCATTCTAGAACTTTCTGCTACTTACTTCATTTCGTACAATGTTAATTATATTTAGAAAAATGGGGATTATACTTCATACATTTAACAAGTGTAGCGACTAGGTCATGGACTGGGAAAACTGGATGAACGACCTAGAACACAAGTCACTCTCACCTTCACTTTCACTTTGATAAGAACACTTTTCACTAGGGCTGCGTGTTAGACCAGTATCCGTCTCTCTAATCAGTACTGAAACCGACTCAAGGATTTGCTCTCACCCTATAATGAGCCGGTTTTCTAACTATACAGCTATTCGCAGCAACGCGAACATAAGGTCCTCCGGTTAGCGTGACATAACTGTGCGAGCAAGTCACAGATACGCGTGTGTTCAGACCAGGTTGATCCAGAACACCTCCGCTAAACAAGTTTTCTTGTTATTCTGTCGAAATTATTAAAGGGAACTGGTTATTCTGATGTCATTTGATTAAGTGGCATATAAAAAAAATCCAGCCTGGATGGACAGTTGGAAGCGCATTCGGGAAAATTAGTTATATTCTGAAGTCCATAGTGACTGTCACGGTCGTCATATCAAAACTGGAAAGGAGATGTGGAGTTGAAAATATTTTGACTCTGAGCGGCTGCATGAACAGATGAGGAGTTGCGGACGGTTTAGACATGGTTATTTTACAGTAAACTCTTAAGCAAAAGACAACTCACTGATCCTCACCTTTTTCTTGTAGTGGATTTTCTGTCTGAGCATAAACTATTATCATGCTCTGAACCAAAGTAAGTACAGAGTGTAGTACTGGAAAACAATAAAAGAGGAGATTATTCTTTCAGAAGTTGGTGACTACTCCTGTCGTCCTCCTTGCATTTATAAAAGGATCTATCAAACATTGGATTTTATACAATCACCTTGTCTTATATCGGTAGTACTGTAGCAAAAGTTAGTTCAATAAAACACGATGTTTGCTGTCCAAATCGCACGTTCGCACGTCACGCGCGCGCTCGCGTTCAAGAACGGGAATTCCACTCCATAACGCAGCGACGGTTTCCACTCCTATCGTGTGCACTTCTACCTGGTTCTTGTTTGTGCCTGACGCTTTCTGCCGCGGATCTTTGCCATTTCTCGTCTGTTGTTCAGGCTTCATTGCGCGATGGCTCGTCCGGTCACCCGTGTTGTCCGCAATCCACTCGCTATGGGCTTTCGGGCATATCTTAAAGCCACGTTGAGATGTGCCATCGGCTGATGAAATAATCGCGCCTCCGGTTTGATCACCTATCACATTATCACTATGAGATTGGGGCTAATAGAGCAACAGAAGGCGGTGCTAGGACTGTAAGTCCATAAAAGCTTCTGAGACTTGAACAACACGATCACACCATAATTTCCCGTTACTGTCGTTAAAACCGTATGTGAATAGAAGGTTTTATAGATGCAAACGAAGTCGTTTTGTCAGAGGTTTTGAATTTTGGCATTATTTGTTATTTTGCATCTTTGGACAGTTTTGGTTCTGGACACAAACGGGCTAACCAAAGTTCTAGCTTTTCACAAGATCTTAGCTTAGGGGAACTGACTGACTCGCTCGTCGTTTAGTGTGTAATCAGTTTGTTGCGGATTATTATATTTGGAAGTGTTGACTGACACTGCTGAATTCCAATAATGACGAACGATTAAGCGAATCGCATCTTTGTTTCAATTATGGACTACTGAAGACTGTTAATCAAACATGTACCAAATGAAGCGTTTGCCTGATAATAGTTCAGGTGACGGAATCCACTTCATTCTTGCAGTTTATGTATTACATCACCTCGGTTTACCAGTTTAAAGTATGTACAAACAAAATAATCTAATAATGAGACTATTGAACGGCCGGCACTTCTGATAACAAGAGTTAGTGACCAGACAAATGCGGCATTAAAAATGTCATCATTCGAGAGGTATCATTGCCTGAACAAATTGATTTCCATATGCAGTTGATGAGTTATATTGACTCGTAGTTAGACTCTTCTGTGATCGTTTTTGATAACTCACCTACATTTCTTTCTGAATCCATCTATTACCGTATTTAGACGTTCGGCTGCGACTACCCTTCCTACATAAATGTACCGTCAAAAATTGGCCGATGTTGGGTAGACCTTTGAGGCATTGAGTAGAAGTTTGGCCAAAAGTCTACTAAAATTAGGCTGTCATAACAGAGCCGAAGTCATCTGTCGTTAATTTTTCCAATCTGTTTATTGTCGCTATAAGTTGGTTAACTGTACTGCACAGAATCTATTGCAATCAATATAGAAGTGCAAAAGAATGACATTTGAGCGTGAGATCATTTATGCATTGTCAGCTGGTCAAGCCTAACTATGAATGAATGGAACCGTGGCAAAGACACAATGAGGGTAATTAAGTGGGATTAATCCAGGGCTCAAGAGGATGTATATCCTTAATGAGACCAAAGAAACGCCCAAATGGGGAACGTGATATAGTCGATGAAAAGTAGCAGCTGAAAGGCTTCTCAGAGGGCGCTAGGAGTGACCAGATAACAGCACCATTTAGATGGCCGCTATGGCTGACCAATTTTCTATTGCTTATGATGGATTTTCCGCAGTACTGCCAACAGGTTGCGGACAGGTTACCTCAAACTGAAAAGATGTCAAAGTCACAGTGTTAATCCAAGGGATTACGCTCATTTTCAATCGACTTACTGTGTTTTTGGCCATCCAACACATAGAGTCAACTCTTTTCAGAATGTCAGATAGTGTTCTCTATTGAACAGTCGGTGCTGAAGTCACCGTTTAAAATTAATGGTTTAAGCGTATTACTTGACGCCTTTCAGCATCTAAGTTTGTCCAGGCTACAAATAAGAAGAATGATTGAACCTACCCGTGTTGTTTACTCTTTCAAACCATCCCGGATAAACTGAAAGCTATCGAGAGTGACCAAACGTGTTGCAGTCCGATTGACGTGACAGCTGGTTAGCACAGCCGTAACCTCCAAGAGCCAACCAAATACACGAAAATGCATGGGGAAAAGTCCGATTAACTCGGCAAAAAGTTTTGGCAGTCCGTTCGAAAATACTTGTTTAATTAATGAAAACGACAAAGTAGCAAACAAGACGTGTTGTCTTTGTTTGATCACAATAACTCGGAGAAGTTGTAACTAAGATGAGTCAGAAAAACGGTTAGTAGAGGTTATGGATGGCCTGTTTGTTATCAGTTACGCAATCTCTGTTCCAAATTGTGGGCTTGATCGATTGTCGGCCAGGGGAAATTAAGCCTCCACACGAACTTCTGAGCGCATAGGTCAAGGTTGTGCAGTCGGATAGTAATGGCTTCGGCAGCGGTCAACATTCGGAACCTCACCATTTTTGATCAGTCCCTTGGCACTCGGTAGACAATCTGAAAAACATTTTTCTTACTGACAGAATGATTAGATCACTGATGAATAGTCGGGGATTTGGTTAACTTCAACTTGCACATCACCTACAGTGGATCGCAGCTGTCACATTCCCATAGACTTTTCAGTCGGCCCCTTTTCGAAAGGGGCTCTTATAAACAACGACACCAAATATCGGAACCAAATCAAGTTGCTGCAAACGCGGTGCCTCAATTCAAATAAGCAATTTGGCAGATTTATGATTTTTGGATGAGACATAATTATGAAAAGTCAGGGCTACGGCTGGATTTGAACCAGCGACAGAAACATCATGCCTCGACGCGGTAAGCGTTCTACCAGCTGACCTACGAAGCCAAGCCAGGAGCTCAGAAATGTCACATTTGGACTCGGTTACCCAGCCGTCCGACTGTCTCATATGGAATCCACAAAATCATTCGGGGGCTTGACTGCCCCGGCAGGATTTCTCGAACAGTTCATTCCGGAATCCACCAACGCCACTGTTGAGCGCAGAAAGTGTGTTATTAATAAGTAAGTAAGTGAGATTGCGGGTTGTGAGAATAACAATAACAAGCGTCTAGTTAGATGGGGTCAAGGGGACGAGTCAGTCGAGGGAAGTTTTGACCTCTAAAAATGCTTTACAGCTAGTCAGTTACCACTTTTGGAGGCACGTTCGTAAATAGTGGAGTGACATCGGAAATAGACATTAGTATGGGATTACGCAATCCTGATCTCCGCGCTTACAAGACGTTCGTTTGGACACAGTCTATCCCATATCCCACAATTTGGAACAGTGATTGTGTAACTGAGACCAAAAATGCCACACATAACCCCTTATTGACTGTTTCTCTCAGTTACCCTAGTTACAGTTTTCATAGTTATTGTGTTATAATCAGCCTTATGATCAACACTGTTGCCTCATGAACAGCGTGACCGTAGTTCTAGTCCCTGCGGTAGTGGCGAGGATATGCACTACTGACGAGTTTTAATGAGAGGGAAATTCAAGTCAAGTGCTTCTTTTCGAAAGGGGCCGATTGAAAAATCTATTTGAATGCGAAGGCTGCCACCAAATTTGAGTGATGTTCAGCTTGAAACAGAAAACAAGTCTTGTTAGCTACTTCGTCGTTCTCATGTTCGGCTAATGTGACCAAAACTTTTAGATACAGTGGTAAATTAGTAGTTTTCAGCAGTATTTCTTAAAGCTGACATTAATATTTACCGATATCTTTAAACATTCTTGCCAGAGTTATTAAAAAAATGAAGTTTTACAACTGTTAGGAAGAGTTGCATTAGCCCACCTGTTAAGGTGTTTTATTAGAATCTGTTCAGCGTAGGTTGTCGTTTACCCTCAGTTACCTCGGTCAGTATTTCAAATGTCGTTTATCAATAAAACGTGTCCTCGTACAGTGGACAATCAGTCAATCCAGGCTCGATAAGCAGTCAGTAGAGAAAACAATAAAGCTTGAAAAGATTCTAAAGTGGTAGAAATCACACATTTATAATTTCGGCGATTTCTGCCGCTTGATGAGTCACTGTTCAGGGGAAAGAATGAAATATTATCGTAAGATTGGCAAGACGAATTCGGGGGCATGTCTGAACAAACGGAAGTTTCGAAGCAATACGTTCATTAGGCGTTCTCACGGAGAATCACTGAGTGAGGGAAACCAGAAAGTTCCGAAGTGAGAATTCCGGAAAACTCAGTGGAGAGTGCCGAAGGCGAATAAGTTATTATAAAGGACAGTAATTTACTTAAACTCTTTCTATGATAATGAAAAGTTTCCTGGGTGCAAATTGTGCAGTTTGTATTGAGTTACTTGGGGCAAGAATGCCCTTAGAAATGTGTGTTCGTTTTGGGATTTAGACTGACGCTTAAGTTTCTCCTAGAGAAAGAAAATTCTAAATGTAATATTCATTTAAGGTTATTTGATGACATTTAAATTGGTTTCGAAACGGATTATTTATGATCCATTGAGTGGTAGTGTACAGCAAGCGTATATATCTGTTTTCGTTATGTATGATAAAGTCACCTCACGTGACCCTCCGATCAGCTTGACCAACAGGGACTGGGTGAGGTGGGTCACAGTAAGAGGACTACAGTGCATTTATAAATCTCACAGCTGTAAGTGTCACGTCTCCGGCTCAGCGGGCAACTCGCACTACAGCTCAAGAGCCCACTATGAAGTTGTACAAAAGTACCATAATTGTCAGCTCGTTGATATTGCTTTAGTCTCTTTCTGAAACATACAAATGCACAAGTGACAGATAACGAAGGAATTGTAACAGAACAATGTTAGTGCAATGCACAGCTGTTTTAAGTGTTTATAAAAAAACAAATTCATTTCAACTTTGTTACACACAGCTTTCAGTTTTCGATCAATGGTAATCTAAGGTCAACTGAACCGATGTAAGAGACCAGTACAACAGTGTATTGAATTTGGTCATTCAAAGGTAATTATTAGGTTGTATGAAAAATAGGGACCAACAGATGTAAAAGACGATGCCAAAGGTAGCATCTCGAGCAACCACCACTTGACTAATTGGTACGGGTCGTTATATTATCTTCACGACAGCAGCGACCAGCGTAATTCATCAACTGCGCTGTTATGGTTATAGCAACATTTAATATGCGGGCGTACGGTTGCTATCGTTTGGTGATCAAGGTTAAACACTTGATATAAAACAAGTCACCACGGTGTCGAGGGTTTCAAACTCAAGGCATCTAGGTCCGCGAACGAATTCGTGCTTAAACGATTTTCTGGTAAATATGGTGAGTTACTTATCTAATTTGTTGAATGAGTTAGAGTCAAGCCACAGACGGCTATTAAAAGAGACCACTGAAAAACTTTTTCCTGCAACATTTCAGCGTGAATGTATCTCAATCCATGTCGGTCAGGCTGGTGTACAGATCGGAAATGCATGTTGGGAGTTGTACTGTCTAGAACACGGTATTCAACCAGATGGACAGATGCCGAGCGATAAAAGCATCGGTGGTGGAGACGACTCGTTCAACACGTTCTTCAGCGAGACCGGTGCTGGAAAACACGTGCCACGCGCAGTCTTCGTCGACCTCGAACCGACAGTTGTAGGTGAGTGCTATCCCCAACTAGAGTTTATAATGATAAGAAGAGTAACATGCCACTGCACGCCACCATCGATGCTGCGAATCGTTGTGTAAACAAATTCACCTATCTAATGTTCGTCCGCCTTCTCGTATTTAGATGAGGTACGCACCGGAACGTACAGACAACTGTTTCATCCAGAACAATTGATTACCGGCAAAGAAGACGCAGCTAACAATTATGCTCGCGGACACTACACCGTAGGCAAAGAGATTGTCGATCTCGTGTTAGATCGCATTCGTAAGTTGGCAGATCAGTGCACCGGGCTGCAAGGTTTTCTGCTCTTCCATTCATTCGGTGGTGGCACTGGATCCGGGTTTACGTCACTGCTCATGGAACGTCTGAGTGTGGACTACGGGAAAAAGTCCAAACTAGAGTTTGCCATCTACCCGGCGCCTCAAATCTCTACAGCCGTCGTAGAACCGTACAATTCCATTCTGACCACCCACACCACACTCGAACATTCCGACTGCGCGTTCATGGTGGACAACGAGGCTATCTACGATATTTGTCGGTAGGTTGCCACGCTGAAGAGTTTAGAGTTATCACCTTGTTCGTCTATCAATTATATGCATGAATAAATGTCACTAGGCCGTATGCTAATCTGATCCCCAATATTTCCCCCATCATCTAGCCGCAATCTGGATATTGAGCGACCCACATACACCAACCTGAATCGCCTGATCGGTCAGATTGTCAGCTCTATCACCGCCTCTCTGCGCTTCGACGGTGCACTCAATGTGGATTTGACCGAGTTCCAGACCAACCTGGTCCCATACCCACGTATCCACTTCCCACTGGCCACATACGCACCCGTGATCTCCGCCGAGAAGGCCTATCACGAGCAACTCAGTGTGGCTGAAATCACCAATGCGTGCTTCGAGCCGGCCAACCAGATGGTCAAATGTGATCCACGTCACGGCAAGTATATGGCCTGCTGCATGTTGTATCGTGGTGATGTGGTTCCTAAAGACGTGAATGCAGCGATCGCCACAATCAAGACAAAGCGCACAATCCAGTTCGTCGACTGGTGTCCGACCGGCTTCAAGGTTGGTATCAACTATCAACCACCCACCGTTGTCCCCGGAGGTGATTTGGCCAAGGTACAACGAGCCGTTTGCATGTTGAGTAACACCACAGCGATTGCCGAGGCCTGGGCGCGTCTGGATCACAAATTTGATTTGATGTATGCGAAGCGTGCATTTGTGCACTGGTATGTTGGTGAGGGTATGGAGGAGGGTGAATTCTCTGAGGCTCGCGAAGATTTGGCTGCATTGGAGAAGGATTACGAGGAGGTTGGTGTTGACAGTGTTGCGGATGAAGGCGAGAATGAAGAGGGCGAGGAATTTTAATGTCTCTACTCAGATGATTGTTTTTTTTACGATATATCAACATAATACCTTCATCTTTATTTTCCGGTAAATGTCTAGAAACGGAGGCCAATTTGTCGACAATTATTGGTTGTTCATTTCAGAAATATACGAACGTAATTTTGATGCAAACCGACACATAAATCAAATTTACGGATAGTAGATAAAAGGTATATGAACAATGTCGCGTTTGGTTCACGTCTGTCGCGTACAAACTGCCACGTGTGCGTCTATTGGTCGTCAACATCGTTCAGTCATAGTACGGCCAGATCAGCCGATCAAGGCGGTTGTTTAAAGTGACATCCCTCAACATATGATTATACTTTCCAATCCCCACCAACCTCGTCGGATCTCAACAGTGTTAAATAGGGGGCGATGGAGCTATACATAATAACAGTCGATAATTATTGCAAGAGAAGGGTGCACGGGTGAGTACTGATGCAAAAAATAGGATTAGGTATAATAATAGAAATTACGGGAAATAACCAAACATAAAGGGATCGTGTGCGATACAAAATATCTGGGGTGATGAAAGTACTGACGACAATATCCAGACGCACACGGTCGAATGTGTTTGGGATGTTAAGGGAGCATGATCATGTTAATTCACTGTGGTGCCGTGCAATTGTGGTGTAGCTCGATCCGCCAGTACATCACATTTACGTGTTAGGGCTGTGCTCGCTTTCCGAGGTGCGACGTTGGAAGGTGCATCACGCGTCTACGAATTTAATTACTTGTGTGTCGGCATCACATAATTGTCGGCTGACGCGAGTGTGGGATCACTCGATGGATACATGTGCGCGTGAGTGTGTATGTGGCCTGGTCAAAACAGCCGTTTTGATCCGGAGGCTATGCTGACTGCGACCTCGGTCGTTGCAGGTTCAACCCTGTCAGATTGCCCAAAGGTGAGTAGCCAGACAAAAGGCAGATACGTCCATTGCGAGGTGTTCGTTGTGTGTAGTCTGTGTGTTGTGTTTTGGTGGGATTTGTTGTTTTTTGCCTGATCTGATTCTCCGTATGTGTGGTTGGTTTATCTGTGCATTATTATCCCTATGTGAATGCGCTGCGAACGTCTTGGGTTGTGACTGTCGAGCCTGTCCTGGATGGTTGATGTGTGCGTGTTTCACCTGCTGCTTTGTAGTGCAGGCTTTGGAGCCAAAGGCTTTGGTTGAGGGCTTTATTTGGTCTCTTGTCGAGGTATGGGCGTCCTGGCAATATTCTAAGCCGATAAAAATCATGACTTTGTAACATAAACCAAATACTATGCTGTATCGGCCGTCGCACAGGATAAACTGGGTCGCCCATGGTAGGGTGGACAGGCAAAAATATGCTACTGCCAATCACTCACCCTCATACTGTCCCCCCAATATTAATCCCCGAACAGATAATGCTCACTGAAGTTTCAGGAGCCGGAAGAGCAACCCGAAACAGGCCTGAGGGCGCGAGACGCTCTGTGTTGGAGCATGGAATGTGCGCACACGGCTGGATCGATGCAGCTGTAGCGGACGGCCAGATCGGCGCACTGCA